>APFE031044405.1:90978-113593 GCA_000404065.3 Pinus taeda | reverse complement strand
AGGGAAAGAAAGTTTCTTTTGGAAATGATACTCCGGCAGCCATAAAAGGAAAAGACATTGTTTAGCTGAAAGAGGATGTCAAAGTTGGAAATGTTTTATATGTTTATGGCTTGAAGCATAATCTATTGGGTGTCAGTCAGATGTGCATAATGGAACCGAGGAGATATTTCGATCAGATGGGTGTAGTGTTCGTGATCATGATACAGGAGAAACAGTTATCAAAGGCAAAAGAACTCCAAATAATCTATACATATTTGAAGAAGGAGAACAACAATATTATTTGAGCAAGAATGATAAACACTGGTTATGGCACCGGAGGTTGGGGCATCTAAGTTTTTCACAAATAAGGAAAGCATGCAAGTATCAGGTAGTTCGTGGTCTTCCAGATATCAAAATTCCAGACAACACCATATGCAAATCATGTCAGTTTGGGAAGCAAACGAGAACTAACTTCCCTGAGAAGGAAGGATCAACGAGCAGGCCTCTTGAGCTAGTTCATATAGATGTATGTGGTCCATTCAGGAAAAGGTCACCTCGAGGAGAAGAATACCTTATATTATTCATCGATGACTTCTCCAGGATGGTTCAGTTAGGACTTATGAAGCACAAGAACAAAGCATTCGAAAAATTCCAATCCTTCAAAGCCTTGGTTGAAAATGAATTAGATTACAAAATTAAGTGCCTCAGGTCCGACAGAGGTGGGGAGTTTACCTCAAATGAATTTTTCGATTTTTGTGAAGAGCATGGAATAAGAAGGGAATTCTCTACAGCTAGGACTCCTCAGCAGAATGGAGTGGTGGAAAGGATGAACAGAAAAATCCAACAAATGGCTCGTGCTATGCTTGATGAATTTGGAACTCCCGCAACCTTATGGGGTGAAGTTGCATATGCTGCGGTTTTTATTCTCAACAAAACAAATGTCCGAGTAAATAACACTCAAACTCCGCATGAGCTCTGGTATGGTAAGACTCCTTCAGTAAAACACTTCAAAATTTTTGGGAGCAAATGCTATATCAAGAACACTGATGAACATCTTGGCAAAATTGAACCTAGAGCAGATGAAGGCATTCTCCTTGGATATTCTCCCTACAGCAAAGCATATAAGTGTTATAATAAAAGACTTGGAAGAATTGTTGACAACATTGATGTAGTGGTTGATGAAAAAGGATACATCCCTAGACAAGTAAATCATGAAGATATCAAAGAGTATGAAGACTACCCTCAAAATCAGACTGATGGTGAAGAAGAAACCTATGAAGAAGAAACCCATGAGGAGCTAGAAGAATAGATAAGGGTAGAAGAGAAGACTCCATCTAGGTATGTTCAAAAGAATCATCCTAAATCTCAGATTTTGGGGCAGAAAGAAGTAGGTGTACAAACTAGAAGAACAATTGCAGAAGCCTCAAGCTACCTGGAATTGCTCTCCTCCACTGAGCCACAAAATGTAAAAGAGGCATGCAAAGATGAATGCTAGATCAAGGCAATGGATGAAGAACTTGAGCAGATTGAAAAGAACAACACTTTGGAGTTGGTTCCTAGACCAAAAGATAAGAATGTCATAGGGACAAAATGGATCTTCAAGAATAAGTTGAATGAGAATGGGGAAGTTATTAGAAACAAAGCTAGACTTGTTTGTAAAGGGTATGCTCAACAAGAAGGGATAGATTTTGAAGAAACTTTTGCTCCGGTTGCTAGACTTGAGGCCATCCGAATGTTCCTTGCTCTCTCAAGCTTTCAAAAGTTCAAAGTCTTTCAAATGGACGTGAAATCTGCCTTTCTGAATGGGGACTTAGAAGAAGAAGTGTACATTGAGCAACCAGATGGTTTCATCCTTGGAATGATCCAAATCTTGTATGCGGACTGAAAAAGGCTCTCTATGGTCTTAAGCAGGCTCCAAGGGCTTGGTACTATCGTTTGGACAGATATCTTCATCAACAAGGTTTTTCAAAGGGATCAGCAGATAGCAATCTTTATTTAAAAATTGAAAATGCCAAATTGCTAATACTTGTTGTGTATGTAGATGACATTATCTTTGGCAGCAATGAATAAGCTATGAGTCAAAGCTTTGCCTTGGTGATGTAGAAAGAATTCGAAATGTCTTTGCTTGGAGAACTAACATACTTTCTTCGATTGCAAATCCAACAAAATGAAGGCGGGATCTTCTTGTCCCAAACCAAGTATCTTAAGTAGATATTGAACAAATATGGCATGGAAGATGCAAAACCAGTATGTACCCCCATGGTCACAGGATGCAGCCTCAGTGCAAATGATGAATCAACAATAGTGCATCAACCAACCTACAGGTCTATGATTGGAAGTCTACTTTATTTGATAGGTACACGGCCAAACATCATGCATGTAGTGGGAATAGTTGGAAGATTCAGGAAAATCCGAAGGAAACTCATCTTCAGGCAGTGAAGAGAATTTTCAAATATCTTCAAGGAACTCAAAACTATGGCTTATGGTATCCTAGAGATACAGATCTCATACTTCATGCTTATACAGATGCAGATTGGGCTGGAAGCGTGGATGACAGGAAGAGTACAAGTGGTGGTGCATTCTTTATGGGTTCCAAATTAGTATCTTGGTTTAGCAAGAAACACAGTTCGATTGCTTTATCTACAGCTGAAGCAGAATATGTGATTGTTGCATCTTGTTGCACCCAACTTCTATGGATGATGCAAACTTTGCAGGATTTTCAAATCACTTGTACACCACCTATCTCCATCTTATGTGATAATACAAGTGCAATCAGCATTTCAAAGAACCCAGTCATGCATTTAAAGACCAAGCACATACCGATCAAGTATCACTTTCTCTGGGAATAAGTGTTGGAACAAAAGGTAAAATTGGAGTATGTTCCGTCTAAGGAACAAGTAGCTGATATTCTCACCAAGCCACTGCCCAGGGAAACTTTTGAATATCTCAGACAGAAGATAGGAGTAGTTGATGTATCATCTTGCTGTTAAATCTTGTCTGTTTCAGAGAAAAATGGTGTACGCGTGTTGGATGAGGAGGATCTGCGTACATACGTCGATTTGTGTAGAGAAAGTTGCGTATATGGAGGTTTGATGGATATCAGAAGGAGCAGGCTCTAGTTGAAGATATTCTGATGTGGGTCTGATAGAGACCATCTGGCACAGGTTCAGGGGGAGTAGATAATCTTCTGTTGGCATTATCTTAGAAGCTTTTGATTCTAGTTCATAGTTGTTGTTGATTTCAGGTGGAACAGAGGCAGAGGGAGAACATAAGGAAATCTTGGTAGCTGATCTGAATGGTGATTGACAGTTGCTGCTGCTATCAGTGTTGATGACTTTCATAAGTCTTGTTGTTTAAATATTTCGTCTCTATGTCATGTATATTTTTCTTTTATAGTGTCAAGGTCATGTAACGGCCTATATTGGTTTCCCCACTATGCCTGGGATGAAGATGTACTATATTTGGTCATCATATGTATGCATTCCCACTTGGTTGGATGGATGATCCCCACTTGGGTGGGTGATGGATGTATGTATTGAGTCTTTTGGTGATAGGAAGGTCTTGTATGATGCATAAGTCTTGGTTCTTCTTGAAGAACATCTATTTGCAGATCTTGCCTACAGTCAGGGGGAGCATGGTCAGCACAACAGGACAAAGATTTCAACATGTACTCAGGGGGAGCACAACCCTTTGCCCTTGATGACAAAGGGGGAGAATGATCTTGAGGATCTAGGTGTTGCCATCAAGTCCAAAGGGGGAGATTGTTGGCATTATGGCACAGGCACAGGTGTTGTCCTTGATGGCAACTCCCTTTGGTAACAGATCTTAGTCCAGGCACTCAGAAAGAAGAAAAAGACATATATGCAGGTTCATCTAGACGAAGGCGCGTATACACGCAGGTTATTCATTACAAAAGCGCGTATATGTTGGGGATCATACTTTTGGTCCTTGGTAGTTAGCTCTTGGGAATTGAACCTATGTTTTGGACCATGGCGTCTCGTCAGATGTGTTGATCCCTAGTTTTGGGTTCATGGTATTGAAATGTTATGGTTTTGGACCATGGTATTGAGGAAGGCATAAGACTATAAAAGAGGAAGGAGATCATGTGGCAAATGATCGTCCGCATTATTATTGAATATCTGATAAAGTGTTAGAGCTGGTATATTGGTAATTGGGTTGTGATGCAGATCTGGATTTGAATGAAGGAGGAACCTTAGCGCAAAAGGAAGGATAAGTTCTATTCATGGGTCATAATCTTTAAGCTTGAATGATAGTATCTTTAAATGATTTTTCTCTGCTAGATGTGGCACTTGCTTGATCTATAAGTCTGATAATCTGGGTTAATTAGTGATTAAATATCTGGAAGAGTGAATTATCCTTTATAGATCTGTACGCAGGTTCAGTGAAGCAAAGGCACGTATACACGCAGTTTCAGTGAAGTCATAACGCGTATACACAGGTTGTTTCATATGCAGATGCGTATGCACGCATGTTTCAGGCTGATAAAGTAGCGTATATGTTTTAAATGGTGATCTTGCTGCTTCTGTTCATTGCTGCTGTGTTCTGGGTTCTGTTTTGGTGTGTGGTTTCTGGTACTGCGTTTTTGGGTATAGCTGTCAGAGAGATATCTACTTGGTTCAGATATAATTGGTGAAAAGGAGATTGGTTGATGGAGAAATGCTTAATGATTGATTGATGTTCATGGATCCAGTCTGAAAATTTATGAAACGTGGTCCCTGGAACAAAGAGAAGGTTGTAGCCTTCTGTAGATCAGCACCTACATACTAGTATCTTGGCTAGTACAAGAGCTAAAGGGGGTTATAGCTCCCTTCCAGGAGAAGCTGGAAAACAAGAGAGAGTTGTAGCTCTCTGCAGGTTGTAGCCTGCGTACTGGTAAAGGACTGCACCATTACATTGTAAACAGAAGTTTCTAATTAAAGAAAGATAGAGACGAATTGCAGCAGGTGTTTTTCACCCACATTGGGTTTCCACCTTATATCTTGTGTTCTTGTGTGTGATTGTCTTTCTGCTCTGTTTTACTGTCTCTGGTTACTGGTTATTTGATTCTTCATCACAGATTAACAATCATCATCAGGAAGTTAAAGTAAATTAGAAGGTTGCTTTGTATACGCGGGTCTCCTTCTGAATAGTTGTGTATATACGCGGTTTTAATTAACTGAAGTAGCGTATACAATTTGGTTTTAGAAAAGGAATATTTGACCTGATAATACTGATTCACCCCCCCTCTCAATATTATTTTCAACACTTCCTTCAGATATTTACCTTGTGAGATAAAATTCCCTTTGGGATTTTGTTCAAAATGAAATCCAAGGAAATAATAAATCTCTCCAAGCATATACATCTCAAACTCTACCTTCATATCTACTACAAATTGGCATGTTAAAAAATCTAAATCATTAGCAAAAATAATATCATCAACATATACAAAAACCACTATGATTTTTCCATCATTAGCTTTAACATATAAATTGCTATCAGTTGCTCCTATTTTGAATCCACACTTGAGAAGGTAGTTTTCTAGCTTGGAATACCAAGTTTGATTGGCTTGCTTGAAACCATACAAGGCATTCTTAAGCTTGCAGACATAATCAGGCTTATTTGTCAACTGAAAACCATTTGGTTGTTCTATATAAACTTATTCTTGTAATTCTCCATTTACAAATGAATATTTGGCATTCATTTGATATACTTTGAACTTATTGAAACAAGAAAATTCCAAAAACATTCTAATTTCCTCTAATCTAGCAACAAGAGCAAATGTTTCATCAAAATCCAGACCCTCAATTTAAGGATGAAATTTGCATACCAATATTTCCTTATTTCTGACGACTTCACCATGTTCATTCAACTTATTTCTAAAGACCCACTTAGTGCCAATGTCATTCTTATTTGTTGGTCTAGGAACAAGTTCCCATGTCTGATTTTTCTCAACATGGTCCAATTCTTCATGCATGTCTTTTAACCAATTTCCATCCTGACTAGATTGTGCAACATACTTTGGTTCCTCCATGGACAATAGGGTTACATGTGTATGCACAAGAGAATGTAGCAACTTCATTCTTTTATGAACACCTATATTTAATTCACCAAAAATCTGATCAGTTGGGTGATAGTTTTGCACATACATTGAAGGATCTTTGTCTTGAGGACTAGAGGGTTATTCATTTTATTCATCTAAAAGTGGCTCATGGTCCTCCTCATCATTGTTTTCTGGTTCATTAGAGTGGATATTTAGTGCTTGTTTCATTTCAAATTCAACGTATTCATCAACTTTGACATCAATACAATAAAAAATCCTCTTGATATTCTTATTATGGCATCTATACCCTTTGTTGCTTTGAGAATATCCAAAAAAAGTACCTTCATCATCCCTTGCATTGAACTTTGTTGGCATTATGATGCATGTGTCGTCTTTGATGTAAACTCACTTGTATATGGTAACTAGATGAATCTACAGGACAAATATCAGAGGTGATAGAATGATGGAACACAAAGATATCAGAGGTGATTGAATGATGGAACACGGGTATATTCAGAGGTAAAAGAGTAATGGAACAAAAGAATAGGAAGATGGAAGAAAGGATAACATATCAAAATCAAGCAATTGAAGAAAAAGAATGTTTTAAGTTGTATTAATTTGTATACGCTGGTTCACCTAGTCCAAATAGTGTATACAAGCAGGTTCACAGAAAAAAAGGAGCATATATGTATGCATGCACTTTCATAGAAGGAAAAGAGCATATGGGATGCAAAATTAAGGATAAAGAATACCAAGGGTCCATACCATGGTATTAGCGCAAAATATTGAGCGAAATAGTTGTTACTTTATCTTGTCTAAGAATACCATAGGTTCTAAAGGTTGTTTTGGTCCGAGGTATTGAAAAAGGATCTAAGTATATAAGAAGGCAAAGATCAAAGGGCTAGGTGTGCAAGTAATGATATATTATCGAGGATTAGAACAAAAGAAAATATGCATGTTATGGGTTTTTGATGATTTGCTTGACTTGAACTAAGTATGCACGTGAGTGTTTGACGATGGAGGAGATCTAATGATGGATCAGGATTATAAGACTTGAAATGGCTTATCATTATGTGATCTGATAATGGATACGCTAGATCCGGGTGCCAAAAAATGCTTTACCCTTTAAATGCTATGATTTGGGTATGTCTGAAGTGTGGAATAACTGCGAAGTTATAAGTTATTATTTGCAAATATATACACTGGTTCACCTTGGTGAAGGCGTGTATACATGTCAATTCATCTCTTTCAAGTAGTGTATACAGAAGAAAAGTTTGTTGTTCAGAGATGACTGATCTATTTGATCAATGTTTTTGTTTTATTTTTTTCTTTCAATGATGTCTTCTATGGATCTAAAAGTAAAACTGATTGTACAAGGAGATTGAGTCTGGTTAATTGATTGATTGAGTTAGATGGGTGATCTTTGTTGCTATCTGTTTAGAACTTTGTAAATTGACAGTTGATCTTCAGAATGTCACTGATTGGTACAATGTGTGGTTCATAGGTTTTATGATTTAGTATCTTTAGAGGTATACGTGGGTTGGGTTAAAGGAAGTAGCATATACATGTAGGTTTCCTTCATTGAAGTAGCATATACAATCTAACATATGAGTTTTGATGTTGCAGTTGGTTCTAGTTGTTGATGCAATGTTCTGGGATCAGATTGGTATTCTGGTTAGAGTGATCTAATTGTTCCAGTTGACTGGTTGAATTTTAATTATGCATCCGTTGATTGGGTTTTTAGCGATAGTTGATTCAATTATGTTATAGATTCAGTGATTGTTTGATTTAGTTGTGTCAGAGGTTCAATCATTGTTTGATTCAGTTGTGTCAGAGGTTCAGTGATTGTTTGATTCAGTTGTGTCAGAGGTTTAATGATTATTTCAATGATTTTTTGATTCGGAAAGTGATGATTGGGTTTCAGTTATATCATAAATTGATGATTGGGTTTTAGTGATTGGTTTATGCATATATATTTGATGGTTGTATTGCAATGGTGATTGATTTTGAGCTTCAATGTTATTGATGGGTCCAATATGAAAACTTGATGAAACGTGGCCTTCATATTGTGTTGTTGTGTACCAGGAGTATCCAGTCTAAAAATTTATGAAACATGGTCCCTCAAAGAAGAGTGAAGCTAGTAGCCTTTGTAGATCAGCTTCTACGTACTCGTAAAAATATCTGCCAGTACAAGAGCTACGGGGTTGGAGCTCCTTTCTAGTAGAAGCTGGAGAACGAGTGAAGGTGGTAGCCTTCTGTAGGCTAGCTCCTACATATTGGTAAACATATCAGCCAGTACAAGAGCTAGGGGGTTGTAGCTCCCTTCTGGTAAAATCTGGAGAATGAGAGAAGCTTATAGCTTTCTGCAGGTGGGTGCCTGCGTACTAGCATGAGTTTGTACCAGTACAAGATTGTAAACATGTTTTCTTTATATTAAAAGAAGGCAGAGACAATAGTAGTAGGTTGTTTTTCTTCTGCATTGGGTTTCCACCTTAAATATCGGTGTTCATGTGTGTTTCTTATGTGTGATGGTTTATTATGTTATTGTTGCATCTGGTTACTATTTATCTTATGGTTAATAAAGTACTAATTTACTAGCTAAGGAAAAACGTATGATGCATAACTGAATTATAAGTTCACTAGATATACACAAGTTGTCTTAAGAACAGTCATGTGCACACACAGGTTTGATTCAGTAACGTCACATATAGAAATCTGAATATGAAATGAAAAATTTATTAATGATTTGTAAATACTAATTTCACCCACCCCCCCTTAGTGTTTTTCCCAACAATTGGTATCAGAGCAGGTCCTTTGGCATAATCCTGATGGCTTCAAGGATATCTGTCAAGAAAATTTAAAAGAAGAAAAAGAAGAAAGGACCTAAGAAGAAGAAGACATCTCAAAGGAACAGTGATAGCAAGAGAAATAATTGTCTATTAGGTGGAAGAAAGTATTCAAATTCAGAATCACCTCAAATTAAAGATGAACAAGAAAAAGAAGTATCAAATACTAATTTTTGGTCCTCTGGTGATACTTTTCTCTGTTCATGCAATGTTGAAGATATTGAAAGTGATAGTGAAACAAATGAATTCTCTCTTATGGGTGAAAGTGAAAGAAATATAGAGGCAGAAGTTAAAAGGCTCACAAGCAAAATTAGAGATCAATAAGATCTATTTGACAAAAGGGAGTTTACTTACAAAGAAGAGACTACCAAGTTAAAAAATCCTTTGGGGGAAGGAAACAAAATAAAGAAGCAATAAAAAGAAAAGGAAGATCAAAGTCAAAGGTTGCAGGATGAAGTGACATCATTGAGAAATGAAGTAAATGAAAAGGATACAACAACCAAGGAACTTATAGAAAGAACCAGTTATTGTGAAGGTCTTGAAGTTGTGGTCACCTCTCTAAAATAAGATCTTAAAAAATCAAATAATCAGAATGAAGAATTACTTTGAGCATTTGAATAACAAGAAAATGAGGTTCTGAAATTAACACAAGAAGTGCAAGAAGGAAGAAAAGTTTAAGCAATCATGAAGAAGCAATATCTGGAAAAGGAAGAGAAATATCAAGTTGAGGTAAATATCTTAATAGGTAAATTAGAAGAAAAGGATAAACATTTATGATTTCAAGATAGTACTAAGATTTTGGATAATATTCTTAGTATTCATAGGTCTCCTACCATCAAATTTAGTCTTGGTTTCATGAAACTATTGAAGGTAAATCTAGCTCACAAGATGAAGCAAGGAACTCTAATAAAAAATCTGAAATGCTCAACAAGGAGATAAGAGGCCAACCCCATCAACAACCAAGGAAAGAAAGTCTTCAAAGAAAATCACTTACTCCTAATCATGGAAGTGTTAATCGAGTATTTCCTCTGATGAATAATGTTGAATGTTTTATATGTCATAATTTTGGACATGTTGCAACTAGATGTAGAAGTAGAATGTTTCAAACTAATAACTATCACACAGAAAACATCATCAACTTCTAGGTACTTCAAGTGATATTGTTTTTCTTGCAATATGTTTGGTCACAAAGCCATTAACTGTTATAGAAGGAATATGAAACATATAATATGTTATGTGTGTAACAAGATTGGGCATATAGCAAAATAATGCATGATCAAATTTTGGCTAACATATCAAAAGGAGCAAACATCATCACACTCCAAGGTATGGAAGAAGAAGGAATTATAGTAAGAAAGATGTAGCATAGCTCAGTATAAAAATAGAACAGACTCAGGAGGAACTGAAAGTATGAAATTTCAATGTTGTAATTCTCATACATAGTTATCATGAAGACAAGTCACATATATACACGAGTTAGAAACTGCACAGTTTATATTTTGGTTTAATGAAGAAGTAGTGGGATAGACTCAGAAAAAGGGGTCTGATATGGCTCAATCAATTATCAATTATCTTTTTTGTTCTAATTGTTGATGATTATAGTCTGTTGAAGATATGTAGAACTGATTTTGGTCATCATAAGTTGTTGATGACTTGATGTATAACTAGTTGATGATGATCCCTTGATGATTCTTACTGATATATGCAATGATCAGCTCTAGAAGTGAACAGTTGGCATAGGTTCAGGGCGAGAATATGTTAAGTTTCTAATAATGCATTGTTGGCATTATGTTTAGAAGTCTTTGGTAAAAAACAATTCTTATCAATGGTGAGGATGCGTATGTTGTTGAAGTGTTTAAATGATACATCACGTTATGTTGCATTCATGGGTTGTCTATGATGAAATCTCACATGTTACTTATATTGCTTGAGCCACATAGTTGTTATTCAGATCAGATTTATGGATGATTCAAATGATTCCTTTGATGATGCATATAATATTGCTTACATGGTGATATTCATAAGTTCAAGGAGAAGAACAAATCTTGATCCATAAATGATTCCTTTGATTATGCATATAGTGTTGCGTACATGGTGATATTCATAAGTTTAAGCATAAGAACAAATCTTGAGTACACAACTTCATTATTTGATGATGATAAGTGTCACTCATTTCTTTTATGCTTTTGTCATCATGCCTTCAAGGATGCATATGTTTAATATGATGCAATTATGAATGGGGATTCCTATAGTTCTTGGCTCTCACATGGTTGATGATTGTTGCTCTTGATGGTATTAAGAAAGTTTGACAAATGACTGTAAGACTCATGGTTTGATTTTTACATTGATGAGAAGTTGGATACATATTATGCTGGATACATCGATGATTACTTAAATTACACATTGGTAAATAATGTTGGTTGGCCAAGAAAATGGTGTTATTGCAGAAGACATATCTATTTGAAGACATGGTTATTTGGAGACATGGTTTACTTAGTCACATAATGATGATGAATTCTTACTTTATAATGATTGGTTTGGTTCCCACATATGTTTATCATGGTTGATGCTTATCAGATGTGGGATGTTGGAAAATTCCCTAGTAAAGGTACATGGTTGATTAATATTGAGGGTTGTTATGGAAGGATAATGCAGTTCTTAGTACAATGATGATGGTATAGTCATGGATGATGACTATGGTGTTTTCACATACATATGATATGATGTGAATGGTTTTGCATTACTACTTGGAGATATGACATATGCTTAGTTGATTCATGGAAGGCTTTGTTAAGACTTTTCTACTAAGGAAACGAAGCAGTTGATCTTGATAAGATCAAGAGGATGAGTTGATAACTATACACGACATACCTTGTCACAAGTTGATGATATTGAAGGCACATTGGCTTATCTTACAAACTGATGATGGACATATAAAGGTTGTTGTTCTAGATATTGTTGATAGATGCTTATGGTGCATATCATATACGGTGTATGATAGTTGCTAATGAATATCTTTGGTATTGATGTAAAGATCATGTAAAGACCTATGACGTAATAATTGCTATATTCAGTCATGCAAGGACTTTTGAGATCATGTCAAATATGTAATTCCATTTGGTTGAGTGGTTGAGTCATTTGGTGTATCCCCACTTGGCTGGGTGATTGATGTATGTATGATTCATTGGTCATAGGAAGGTCGTACTCACATAGTTGAGTTACAGAGTCATGTTATTCTTTCAAAACATTTTTGGAGACTCTGTATATGCTCAGGGGAAGCGTGGATGATATAGAGAATTTCAGTATGTAATGAGGGGGAGTTTGATTAGAGAATTCAGCATGTGCCTAGGGGGAGCATGATCAATGTTCATATTCAACAATTCAGATATGAAAGTCTTCATTTAACATTAGTTAGTCAACCCTTTTCCCTTGATGTCAAAGGGGGAGAGTAGCTTGGTGTTTAGAGAGTAGCATGATGTTCTGAAAATATTGGTGCTTTTCTTGATGCTATTTATGGGTTTTGGTGACCAAACACCAAAGTGGTTGCCATCAAATCCAAAGGGGGAGATTGTTGGCATTATGATGCATGTGTTGTCCTTGATGGCAACTCACTTGTATATGGTGACTAGATGAATCTACAGGATAGATATAAGAGGTGACAAAATGATGGAACACAGGTTTATTCATACGTAATAGAGTAATAACATAGAAGAATAGGGAGATGGAAGAAAGGATAACATATCAGAATCAAGAAATTGAAGAAAAAGAATGTTTTAAGTTGTATTAAGTTGTCCTTGGTTCACCTAGTCCAATTAGCATATAAGCGAGTTCACAGAACAAAAGGAGGGTATACATATGCATGCACTTTCACAAAAGGAAAAGTGTGCACAGGATGGAAAATTAACGATGAAGAATAACAAGGGTCCATACCATGGTATTAGACCACAATATTGAGCAAAATAACAGTTACTTGATCCCGTCTAAGAATATCATAGGTTCTAAAGGTTTTTTTCGTCTAAGGTAAAAAGGCTCTAAGTATATAAGAAGGAGAAGATCGAAGGGCTAGGTGTGCAAGTAACTAATATCTTATGAAGGGTTAGATCAAAACAAAATATGCATGTTATAGGTTTCTAATGCTTTTCTTGATCGAAACTAAGTATGAACTTGAGTCTTTCATGATGGATGATATTTAATGATGGATCAAGATCATAAAACCATAAATGACTTATCATTATGTGATCTGATAATGGACAGGCTAGATCTGAGTGCTAAAAATGTTTTACCCTTTGAATGTTATGATATGGATATGTCTGAAGTCTAGAATAGCTGCAAAGTTATAAGTTATTATTTGCAGATATATACGTTGGTTCACCTTGGTGAAGGTGCATATACATGCTAGTTCGGATCTTCCAAGTAGCGTATGCAGAAGAAAAGTTTGTTGTTCATAGATGACTGATCTATTTGATCAATGTTGTTGTTTTACCTTGTTTGTCAATGATGTCTTCTTTGGATCTGAAAGTAAAATTGATTGCAAAAGGAGATTGAGTCTAGTTTATTGATTGATTGAGTTAGAAGCGTGATCTTTGCTGCTATTTTTTTAGAACTCTATAAATTGATAGTAGATCTTCAGAATGTCACTGATTGGTACAGTTTTTGGTTCAAAGGTTTTATGATTCAATATCTTTAGAGGTATATGCAAGTTGGGTTAAAGGAAGTAGCGTATACATGCAAGTTGGCTTCATTGAAGTAGTGTATACAATCTAACATATATTTTTGAGGTTGCAGTTGGTTCTAGTTGTTGATGCAATGTTCTGGGTTCAGATCTGTGTTCTGGTTACAATGATCTCACTATTCAAGTTGACTACTGGAATTTTGATTATGCATCGATTTATCGGGTTTTGAGTGAATGTTTGATTCAGTTGTGTTAGAGGTTCAGTGATTGTTTCATTCAGTTGTGTCAGAGATTGAGTTATTGTATGATTCAATTGTGTCAGAGGTTTAGTGGTTGTTTGATTCAGTTGTGTTAGAGGTTTAGTGATTGTTTCAATGTTTGGGTTTCAATTATATCAGAAATTGATGATTGGGTTTCAGTGATTGGTTGATACAGATATATTTGATGGTTGTATTGCAGTGGTGATTGATTTTGAGCTTCAATGTTGCTGATGGGTCTAGTATGAAAATTTGATGAAATGTGGCCTTCATATTGTGTTGTTGTTTTTCAGGAGTATCTAGTCTAAAAACTTATGAAACATGGTCCCTGGAAGAAGAGTGAAGCTAGTAGCATTCTCTAGGCTGACGCCTACATACTGGTAAAAATATCGTCCATTACAAGAGCTAGGGGTTGGAGCTCCCTTCTAGTAGCAGCTGGAGAACGAGTGAAGGTGCTAGCATTTTGTAATCCGGTGCCTACATATTGGTAAACATATCAGCCAATACAATAGATAGGGGGTTGTTTCCCCCTTCCAGTAGAAGCTAGAGAAAGAGAGAAGGTTGTAGCCTTCTACAGGTGGGTGCCTGCTTACTAGTATGAGTCGGAACTAGTACAAGATTGTAAACATATTTTCTTCATACTAAAAGAAGACACAAACGACAATAGCAGGTGGTTTTTCTCCCGCATTGGGTTTCCACCTTAAATCTTGGTGTTCATGTGTGATGGTTTATTATGTTATTTTTTCACTTGGTTATAGTTTATCTAATGGTTATAAATTACTAATTCATTGGCTGAAGACAAACATATGATACATAACTAAATTATAAGTTCACTGGATATATGCTAGTTGTCTTAAGAGAAGTTGTGTGCACACACAAGTTCGATTCATTAATGTTTGATTCACCCCCACCCAACCCCCCCCCCCCCCCCCCTCTTAGTATTTTTCCCAACAAACTTACCAAGCTTGTCATCATTCCTCCTGATGCAACACTTGTTACCAAAAATTCAAAAATTCTTAACAGTTGTAGGTCTTCCAAACCAAAACTCATAGGGTGTTTTGTCACTGTTTGGTTTGAAAAGAGATTTTTCTAGTATAACCACTACCATGTGCATGGATTCAACCCACAATATCTATTGAACTTTCCTTTCATCCATCACAGATCTATCTAGTTGCTACACATATCTATTTTCTCTCTCTACTGCACCATTGTGTTGTGGAGTTTCTATTATTGTGAATTGCCTTTTGATGCCATGCTAATTGCAAAATTCATCAAAAAATTTTGAAGTAAACTCACCTCCATTATCAAATAATATGCTCTTGATTTTGCAATCAGTTTCATTTTCCATGATAGATTTGAAATCTTTGAACTTCTCAAAAGCTTCATATTTCTCTCTAAGAAAAGAAACCTGCATCATCCTACTGAAATCATCAATTATAAGCATGAAATACAATTTACCTGTGGATGATTTGGTTAAGCATGGTCCACACAAGTCCATGTGTACTAGATAAAGTGGATTTGATGATGATCTCTCCTTAGACTCAAATGCAACTCAAGTTTTCTTACCCAGTTAACAAGATTTGCAAATCACATTTTTTGGTTTTGACAACTTGGGTAAAGACTTGACAATATTATTCTTGCTCAGTTTTACTATTTGATCAAAATCTATATGTCCAACTCACTTATGAAACAACTGACTCTCATCAAACTTTGATAAGAAACACCTCTCTGTTATCTCTTCCAGAACATAAACAGTATAGTTTGTTCTCACAACTTTAACTACTATTTCACATGTGCTTGTATACTTTATTTGATAATTTCCAACTTTAAAAATCACATCATAGCTGGTGAGCCCTAGAATTTCAACAAGAATTTTGCAACTCCCAATGGCTCCTCAACTCAAATTATCAACCCAGGGCTCGTACAAAATTAGAGGTGGGAGTACTATATGCACATTGAATATGATTCCACTCATGCCACCCTACATTATTACATTAGATCAAAAGTGCTCAGAGACCATTCCTCCTATTGAACTAGAATTAAATCTTGTTGATAAAGGTACAATTTCAAATTACTTCTAGCTATGAAAGTGGAAATTTCATTTACTCAACTTGTAAATGTTAACTAATCAATTCATGAAGAACAAAGTATAATCTACTTGCAGAAAGAAATCTATTTTATGTTGCAAAATCCATCAAACTACCAAATCTACTTGTAGAAATGAAACTATTTTGTCTTGCATAATTCATCACACCACCAATCAAAATTACATGTACCATCTACCTAGTTCACACTTTCTTGTAAATCAGTAACCTACTTGCATCATACTTGTGATAAAAAAAACTAACACTACTAGGCTTTTGAAGTGAAGAAAAGGAATGGTTGGAGTGTCCTAGGAGCTTCCCTTGATCATAAAATCACATTTGGGGGTCATTATTCATCTAGACTAAGTCAAAGTTGCAGTGGGGATCAAAAATTATGTAGGAAAGTGGGGCTACAAGTTTTCTACAAATGATTGCTATAGGAGGTCTTTAATGCTACATGAGGGCATCCGTGTGGCTTTTGGAGGTGAAAATTATATCATGAGGGTATGGAGAGGTCGATGGAAGTTGAAGAAAATGGAGGGAGGTTTGTTTGAGCCCCTAGCCAAGCTCAAGACCTCTCATAGGCATCTAGGATGAGTGCTCTCGGTATACTAGGCAAAATGACTTATAACACATGGTTTTGGGACATAATTTTGAGGTCGAAAGAGAATATGAAGGAGCTCAAGATGGAATTGGTAAATGGGCCCTTCCCTGGATATCAACACAACCCTGCAGTCAATCACATCCATGCATCCATTTATCATTCACAAAATGAGATAACTTATGATGGAAAATATGAGTTGAATTTAAATAACATCTAATTTATTCCATAACACTGATTTAATCACTAAATTTGCTTCTAAGCTACATTAAGAAAATGTAAAATAGGACAAATAACACTACTATACTTGCAAGAAATCATAAACACAAAAATTTTGGGCTGTGGTTGGGAATCTTTCCACTCATTCTCCCACAAGAGAGGTGATGTAGAGGTTTCCACCACAAGTTTTTATAGATTAATCTCTATTGAAATGCAAGAAACTATGAACTACTTGGAATCAAGAAGAAACATAAGTACAAAAATAGGGACCAATTCCTCTAGGTTGGCCCCAAACCCAAGGGTCTCAACCCTCTGAAACTAACTCAGATGTAGCTTAAAATCCAACTTCTCATTATCAAAAAGTGCATGTCACATATATTAGATAAAATTTTAAAGCAATAATGTCAAGCTGCAAGCTCAATAGCTACACCTAGTTGAACAAAAACTTTGAATCCTAATGAACTCTTCTTCTTGCTTATTTATACAAAAGCGCAGTTGAAGAAGCTCCCTTGAAAGTAGGACTGATTCCCTCCATGATCTCAAAATGGTAGATCTTGTCCCTCTTGAGCTTGACTTCGACTATGAGTCACTTGGATTCCAATGAATTTGAACTGGTGAGAGAGGATATTGTGATCCCAAGCCGAGTTTTTGGAGTTAAGGAGGTGGAAAACCCCCCTATATTCTCTCCTAGTTGTCTCCATCAAGCCCCTGCATAGTAATAGCCTAAAAAATGCTTCTTTTTCCTACAATTAAACAACATTAGGCAACATACTATGAAAAAACCTTTTACTCATGTTTCTAAGAATAATATAACAAAAAATGTGAATTAATGTGAGAGAAAGATAATTTTAAGGCTAGAGGATGGAATAATGATCTTCAAAATATACCTATTTATAGGACTCATCATCACCCACCTATTGAAGGTGTTTCTCATCCTATGAGCAACTCAATTATCCATGTGAAGCCCTTTCATGGCCCTAGTGGCCTCTCTGATATCCCAAGGCTCCTCAGATGGTGTGCCCTCTTGTGGGTAAAAACCTGCATTCCTTTACAAATTTTTCCACTCTTTCTTCTCTTATGCTTCATATATTCCTTCTTGTAAGCATAGCAGTAATGGTGGAATAAGTTTGAGTCCTTTCCACCTGATTTGCATCCTCTACATGATCCTCTTGTACAATGGTGTTCTCTCCAAGGAATTCCTTAGCCTTTCAAGAGAGTGATATTCTCTAATATGTAGGTTGTGGGGTAAGACATTCCATCTCCTCAAGCAAGCTTGTAGACTTTTTGTTCCCAACATTCTAAATGTGTCTTCAATGTCTAAATGGCTTCCTCCTAGGTAGAAATGTGTTTGGGTGCTAAAGCAACATCATTGAAGATGGGGCTATGATTGCTAATGACAACCTTATAGATCACTAGTTCTTCTCTGATATAAAATGGTTCCTTCTCTTCCTTTGCCATTACCTTTTTGACCTCCTCAGATCTTGTCTCCTCATGAGTCATCCAAGATGCTAAATCCATCAAATGCATGTCAACAAATATTGAATTGGGATTCCAAAAATTTATATTTGTCAAAGTAAGACTGTTCATATAAAATTAAGATAATATTGCCTTGCCTTCCATGTTAGTTTTGTTGCAAAACTCAATGAAATGTCCCTATTCCTAAAAAGGTGGAGATCCATATTGTGCTATATTTTTTATTTGGAACTATAGCCACTATTGTTTGAGAAAGAGATCATAAACCTTATATGTCTACCTACATTGCAGTGCTTCACAGAGAGACTTTCCATGGTGGCAAGTTGTTTTTCATTCTCCTACAACCTCTCTCTCAACCTAGTTTTTTCTACATGTAATTTCTCCTCCATCATAGAGTCCCTCATTCTCAAATCACTTGAATCTTTTCCCATTTCAGTGAACTTCTCTTCCATGATTCCTACATCCTCCACATTCTTAGATCTATCAATTTTCATCAACATGTGGATTTTTCCTCACTCTATCTCCAACTCATACAGCAGTGAGATTGCAATTTTTTTAGGGATAGTCCTTCCTCCTTCAATAAATTTGTAGTAGGGACCTAAACAAGGTTGTGGGCCAGATTCTTGGAGCTCTTGTAGGTATTTTCCAATTGTCTTTGAGGTGGTGGCTTCCTTTTGTAACTCTTTCTTGTGCTCCTGTAGCTTCCCTTGTCCTTTTTGTAGCAAACTCTTCCCCTCCTATAGAAAAACATGTCTCTCATGTAGCAAACACTGATCCTCTTGTAGCTTCTCCTTTTATTCTATTTCAAAGTCAAATTGTGTCTTTGGTTTCTTGAAGGTGACTAAACTAGTGGTCGGTCTAGTCACAGGATCTATAGGTGACTTGGTTTTAGTTTTAGGAGGATTGACCTCCTCAATGTTTCCTTCTCTTGATCTTATTTATTAATTTTTTCTTGGTGACTCATCAATAATTATAGGAACCTTTGTAGGATTTTGTGGTTTCCCTTGTCTAATTCTAGTGCTCTTCCTAGTTCTAAAATACATTTGACTTGGTCTTGATTGCTTCCTCTTAGGCTTAATGGGAGTGCCCAATGTAGCTTATGTTGCAGCTAATTCTTGTTTAGTGTCTTCTTCTCCTTGGAATTGAGAAGTCTCCTCAAGGTTTACTCTTTCTTATCCTTTCTTCTTCCCTTGTTCTCCTTCCTTTGTCTCTCCTGCCTCTTTTTTCTTTGTCTTTATTTCTTCAAATATTTTGTTCTTGTTGCCTCTTCCTCCTCTTTCTTTGCTCCTTCTTCTTCCTATATTTTTCCCCGTCTTCCTCCAATACTAGGGGATGGAGTCTCTCCTGGTGTGAGGGATTGGGTTTATATGAAAGTATCCCTATCCATGTCCACAAATTTGTTCCATATGACAAGGATCTTCAAGTGGTTCAGAGCATCCACCACTATCAAATTAATGAGGCCATGATGAGCCAAATGTTGGTGCTTTCCTTACCTTACCTTTTGACTCATCTCCATGATTGACTGTAGGAGGAAATGGGAAACACTAAGTCTTTATGGAAGAGGTAATTCTTCCTTGAATCTCAGCTCCTGGAGTAGCCTAAAGGGTACGATAAACCACACTCAATCTTCCTTCATAAGATATGTACTTGAGGATATGGTAAGGTATATCATCCCAAGGGTAAGGTAAACTTTCTCTTCTCACTCCATTCTTGTCTTCTACAAGCTTCGCTTTTGAAAGGAAGAAGTTTTCCCTGGATGTGACACTTACTTGTTTGTCTTCTTTGCTCCACCTAATTCCTAGAGGAAAGATGTTCACTCTGCGTATGGTTGCAGGACTCAAAGAGATGGCCAACCCTTTGATAACTGTTTTTGCACTGTCTTCCTCTTGAGAGTGTAATTCCATGGAAAATTCATCAGAAATATCATCATCATACCCTTTTAGCAACTCAAAGAAACCCAACCACTAGTTTCTTGAGAATGTCAACTACAAGAGGGTGTTGTTGAATTATGCTGGTGTTTGAGGTTTCCCTTTTGTTAAATCCTCCCTCCATTTATCCTCTATTACTCCTTTATGTTATCTAGCCGTGGAATTCAAAAAAAAAAACATCAAACAGTCTTAGTGGTGAAATAGTGGTAAAGTTCTTGGTAGTAGTGAGGAAGAAGGGTGCTTGAATTGATATCAATCAAACTATTTTCTAACCACAAAAACTTCAAAAACACCTCTTATTGATAAATTGACTATTATAGGCACTTAGTTTCAAGCATACTTCTCATACTATTTGATATAGAAACGAGGAAGGAGGGTGTCACTTCTTGTCAAAGAAATTATGGGTGTGCATGAAGGTTTTGAGACAATATCAAGCCATTGTGACTCCTTTTCATCCTCCCAACTCCTCCTATATCTCCTCCTGGCCCTCTTGTAGCACTTGCAGGCCTGCTTGTAGCTTTCTCCTGTAGCACTTGCAGACAATGTTCAAAAATCCTCGATGGCCCCCTAGGTTGTTTGATGCACTAGCTTGTCCTTCCTCTACCTATTTTTGGAATGAGTGATGGTGCAAATGAAGTCAATCTAGCACATAACATCCTCTTTTTGTTAAAATATTTGAGCGCTCTAGTGACTTGGCATTAACACGAGTTTCCTTTTTTGGACCATTTTCCTCACTAATTGTAACCATTTCTCTCTCCTTGTGATTATCACCCCACTATTCAAGGCAACCCCTTTGTTTTGAGTCGACATTTACACGTTGCATGGGTGACTTAACTTAGACTTGATTTTACTTGCCAATGGTGGCCAAGTTCACTCGCCACCTCTAGCCTACTAAAACACCTTTCCTCGCTCAAAACACATTCTAGTCATTTTATGCATAGGGAGGAGTAAAGGGCTTCCATATCTGAGCTTACCTATGGATCAAACATCTGCAGAGGTTTGCATGCTAAAGTTGGAAAATATATCATTATGATCAAGGGAGTTTACTCTTTGACTTATTTCTTGTGCATGTCTTCATTCTTGATGATACCTTTACTGTTGATTTTGTTGTGTGTGTACAGGCGCCTCTCTTATGTACAATCTATTACTATTGGTGGAAATCCTTCCTAAGAATGATGTGTCTCTTGATAGTTGCAAACAAGGCTCCATCATCCCTTCTAGTGGCGAAATAATATCAATGATCGTTGTTGTGGATGCACAAGTTGTTACAAGAGGAGTTTCTTCCTATAGTAGTCTTGATCCCCCCTTGAAGTCTTAATTTTGCATGAGGGGGATGAGGGAGATGATGAAAAGCCATGAGGATAGGGTTAGATTCATGAAGTCGTGTAGAAATTGTATAAATATAGAATAGTGGATAATTTGAGCAAGTTTTTGGTGAAATGGAGTGGATGGGTGATGTATGCATGATGGAAAAATTAGTGGAGGACCTTCTCTATCATTTCCTAGTCAGAATGGTATTTTGGGTTGTTATCCTCCTTGGATATCCCTCTTGTAGCTTCACAGGCTCCTCCTGTAGCATTACAGGACCTCATGTAGCAATATAGGTCCTTCCTATAGCATGACAGGGAGGAGGTGAAATTTGAATTTCTTGACAATGGGATGCTGGAGAGGGATATTCATATGAATGGAGATGATGGATATGAGGTGTACGGATGGAGGGATGGATGATAACTTGTAGGTTTTGGCCTGTAGCAATGAAATATTCCACTGTGTACAATCCTACAAAACAAGAGAAAGGTTAGCAGACATGATATAATCTTCTTCCTTGTTATTATTTTCCCTTTTTTTTTTCTTTTTTCTTGAGACACACAAGTTGCCCCATAGGAGGTTTTCAAAGTGCATGCACACCCTAGGTTCTTCAAGGGGATTTTACCTAGGGATCTTTATTAATTTTTTTCCTTTTTCTTATTTTTTTTCTCCTGGGAGGCCTCATAGATGTTTTCAACCCTAGAGTTGGCCTTAGATTCCTCTTAGAGTTTTTCATCCATGCATTTTTATTTTTATTTTGTTTTCTCAATTTTCTAGGAATGTTGTGGACTAGAAGCTATGAAACTCTCAATCACATTTAATTCTTTGCTGATTGAACTGATAAATTCTTCCTTGGACACAGGTCTCCTATATAGATTCAACCTATAACCATTTACAAGTAAGGTAATTCCTTCCTCAGCAATACTTATGATATGGATAGATCCATTTTCATGACACTTATCTACTAGGTATTGACCCAACCATATTTCCATTAGCTTCCTTTTAAAATGTTTGAACCTAGAATCATATAACAAGGCACAGTCCCCTTCTTGAGAAATCTTTGCCGTGATATGCTTGCCATGCCAGACCTTCATTTATAGTTTTATGACTTCGGTGTGTAAGAGAGATCGCATTATGAACTCATATAAGGCATTTAGTTGGAGCAACCTTTCTTTTTTGGGTTGTGTTATATTCTTTCCACGACTAGC
>APFE031044405.1:44416-85942 GCA_000404065.3 Pinus taeda | reverse complement strand
TCGACATGAAAGATATCGGTGCTGCAAACTATATTTTGGGCATGGAAATTAAAAGAAATCGGGCAAAGAGGAAGCTCTGGTTAAACCAGAGGAAGTATGTCGAGACAATACTGCAGAGGTTTAATATGCAGGAGAGTAAACCTGTGAAGGTTCCTATTCCTGTAGGTGTGAGGTTATCTGATGAACAGTGTCCCAAGACACAAGAAGAGGAAGAGGACATGTCCCGTGTTCCATATGCAAGTGCAATCGGTAGCTTGATGTATGCAATGGTCTATACTAGACCTGACATTGCACATGCAGTTGGAGTATTGAGCAGGTTTATGTCAAAACTAGGGAAGGAGCACTGGACAGCAGTGAAGCGGGTTTTCAGGTATTTGCGTGGCACTAGTGATTATGGTTTGTGCTACCAAGGAAGATGAAGATTGGACAGGGTGTTGGATATTCGTGGCTTTGTTGATGCAGACTGGGCTGGAGATCTGGATCAAAGAAGATCTACAAGTGGGTATGTGTTTAACCTATTTGGAGGTGCAGTTAGTTGGATGAGTAAGAAACAATCTGTAGTGGCACTACCAAGTACAAAGGCAGAATACATGGCAGCCACTCATGCAAGCAAGGAAGCAGTTTGGTTGCAGAGATTGTGTTCAAGTATGGGGTTTGTACAGGGAGCTATAAGGATAGACTGTGACAGCCAAAGTGCAATATTCTTGGCAAAGAACCCTGCTTATCATTCAAGGGCAAAGCACATTGATGTTCAGTATCACTTTGTGAGGGATATGATAGAAGACAAAAAGGTGTTGCTGGTAAAGGTGGACATTTTGAAGAATATTGCAGATGCATTGACAAAATTTGTGATCTCTGAGAAGTTCTCTTGGTGTAGAGAAACAATGGGCGTTTCAGGGCTAGAAAAATGACAAAGCTCTCCTGTGGAAAGAAAACAACAAGTGGTAGATTGTTGGGTTGTGTTATATTCTTTCCACGACTAACCTATGTAGTGAACCGGGGGGTTAGAGGGGGGCCGGAGCACCCCCTTTGTTGCGCCGATTGTGCAGCGGGGGGGTCACAACAGGGGTTTGAGGGCGGTGGGTAGCCCCCTTCTACAGGGTCCGGGGCAGCGCCCCCGAAATTTTTTTTTTGGACCCTATATTAGGTTGGGTGAACCTACCTATGGTTTTTGGTCCATGGTATTGGATGCTTCGGCATGTATAAATATGTATTGTAACATTGAAAGGAACATAATGAAAAATCAAGTTGGTAGTCCCGGTTTTGGGATCCAATGGGAAATGTATGTGTATATGTGTTTTATGTGTTATGCTCTCGCATTTTTATTTTTCTTGTGATTTAGAATTCGTATGCAGGTAATTTCTGTACGAGGTTAAAACCTACACGCAGGTCAAGGAAGTACGTGAAGTAACCTGTGCAAAGGTATTCACAGTTGGACTAAATCAACCCCTTAGACATCTCAAGGGTGCGGAAACCTAGTTCCAGCATCCCCCCATACTGCTTTGGGTGAGACCTCAATTCACGCTCCGTGGACTGTTGCCAAAAGGGCCTGTAGTACAGGGATTTGTTTGGCTAAATTAACTGTGAACCTGGGTCAAGCCCAACAATCCAACAAATGGTTTCGTTGTCGGCACCGAAATCTACATAGAGATGTCTAATGTCGTATCATTGGAATCCAACTAAGAAAGAAATTGAAGGTTGGTTGGATAGGAGAATTCACAAGTTCGCGATGCAGGAGAATAGGAATCCATGACTATCTAAAGAAGAGAGGTTAGATTGCTACCTGTACACAGAGATCCATGAAATTTTATTTGCATCTTTCCCTACTGAGTTGTATGAGTGGATCGTGAAGTTAGTAGATAGCTAAGGAAGGTGCAAGCTTGACAGTCCTATTGTGTGGACCCCAGAATTTGTGCACAAATTGGAAGCATCGAAGGATAAGATCATGCGCGATGTTGATCACTGGCTCGATCAAATTATAGGAGGATTCATTAGTGAGTTTGTGGTAGATACTTTAGTTATCTCTAGTGAGGCAGAGCGACACTTCCTCAAAGGAACGCGAGGTAAGTATGTTAAGTCTCTCAACACTTGGATTAAAATGCTACTATGTGAAAAGCGGATTATGTGAATATATTGATGTTCAAGGCTACACGAAGTGGGATAATTTACAGAAACGAAGGTAGTGCAGAACTAGAAACTATCCCCTTGATTTCACCTCCGTGAGATGATGAGGAAGAGCTCACGAAGGTCTCACCAAGAAGTGTGATCAATTTGATAAGGCAGAGGATTCCGTGCATACCACCCCCACCCACACCACCACCAGTTTCACTGCCTTCACCCCCATCTTCGCTCGTACCACCTCCGCCGCCACCGCGAGTCAATATGGCAAGCGCGATAAAGTTGCCAGTGTTCAAGGGAGTAGGAAATGAAGATTTGGACCAGTTTTGGTTTGTGATAAAATCTATATGGGAAGCATAGGGAGTTATGGATGACAATATAAAGAAAGCAACGTTGGCGAGCATTATGCAGGATCACGCGCTAACCTGGTATATTAAGCATTCTAATGACAATCTGAATGCGGGGATTGCGGATATCCAAATTGCACTAAACAAATAATTTAGCAGGCCAAAGTTAGAGGCGTAGTTGATCATTGGGTTCAAGGAGATCACGATACTACCAGGTGAGACCCCCTAGAAATTAGATCAGAGGCTGAAGTACACGATTCGTGAAGCTAATATGACTCTGACGAATGGACAACATCGTGAATGGTTTGTAGCATCGTTAAAGCCGCATTTAAGGAACGTGTTGTCACAACAAAGGTTAACAACTCAGGAAAAGGCCTTGGAGATCGCGATGAGGCTATATGAAACCCCGATACACTATCCTAACCTGGGATTTCAACAGATCCTTACGCAGTTGAAAAACTTATGCCCTGAGATGCGGAGTTTGAAACTGGACAAGACAGCTCGCTCGGAAGTGCACGAAGAAGTATGGTGTGTTAAATGTAAGGGTTAGGGTCATGACAAGGACCACTGCCCAGTGTTTGCGAATTACCTCGCAAGAGGAGGACCGATGTCGTTAAGACCGAAGGCCCAAGTAGGACCTAGCGCGACACTTGCTTTGTGGTGCACGATTTGTCAAATAGGAGGAAAGAATGTTACAGACAACTGCCATTTGTTGTAGAAGTATAAGCAAAATTCACAACAGTTGTTTTGTAATTTCTGTAGATCAGTGGGACACGATGAAGGCACCTATAGAAACTATGAGCTGATGATGGATAGGAATCTCACCTACAGAGTTCAGGCTGAAACGCGACCCCTTGACTAGAACACAGCAGTGGCACAAACCGAATTTCAAGGGCGTGGACAAGGCCGAGGTGGAGGAGGACCTGGAAGAGGTCGCGGATAGCTAATATGTTACAATTGTAGGGGGCAGGACATTATGTCCATGATTGTATGAATCCAACATGTCCATCATGTATGTATTGTACCTTCTTCGATCATGAGACAGAGGATTGTCCCACACTGATAGCGAGGCTATGCAACAAGGGAGCGCTCCAACCTCCCCCAACTCAAAACCTACAAATGATGAGGTCTGAGCTGTGTGAGGAAGACTCTAACGTGAATATTGTGCTTTGAAGTGGAATTACGACAGGGGATGATAAAAGCAAGCAGCCTAAAGATAATACTTGGGTTCGCAAGGCTCCGATGAAAGAACCAGAGTTTGATTTGGAGCGCACTAAGGAAACCTTCATGGAAGCTAGGAAGAGCTTCGTCGATGCCTCCACTTCAGGAATCAAAGACAGACTGGAGCCAGAAATGGACCCATCAATGCTCATGACGTTCCTAGAAACATGCATGAAGCTACTACATGATAGAAAGGCTATAAAGGGATTGCAGGGAATCATAAATAGATGCGTTGGGACCATGCCAGGAGAACCGTGCATAGTCTGGAAGATTGGAAAGCATGCGACGAGGGCAGGAAGAGAAATGAGATTGACCGTGCAGATTGGAGAGTATGAGATGAACCAAGTGATTCTGGATTTAGGATTGGATGCGAACATTCTGCCGAAGTAGACATGGGAGCACATGGGAAGGCCTACGCTACAATGGTCTCCTATCTAGCTACAAATGGAGAACCAGAAAAAGATCATACCTATCGGAAGATTGTAGGGAATCACCATGGATATTGAAGGGGCAAGCGCGTGAGCAAACTTTGAAGTGATAGAGATTGTGGATGACAGAAATCCCTACCCTGCGTTATTAGGAATAGATTGGGCCACTGACATGAACGAGGTGACAAATCTGAAGAAGCGCAAGATGATTTTTGAGAAAAAGTCTCTGCACGTAGTTGTACCTTTGGACCCTGTAGAAGGATTGCACTACACGGAGCCAGTGCGCAACTATGAAAGCGACGACAACTTGGACTGCATCTACAAGATAACCGCGTGAGAGAAAGATTGGGTAAATCTCACCATGGATGGACGAATCTCATGGGAGCGCGAAAGCTCATGTACATCGAATTCTGATGAGGAAATAAAGCGATGGAAAAACCGGTTGCACGAGGTGACCATGCTAAATTGTAATATGATGACAAGATCATTGTGCTACATATCAACGAAAGTAAGAGATCTGCCTGCTTATGATAGGTTAAGTGAGGTAGATGCTTTCCTGAACAGATTTGAAAGAGAGTTGTTGAAACATCAACATTTTGAGGCTTTGAAATGGGTACTATGCGCTATGCCCGCGAGGTGGTGGGGTACGCACTAATGAAACTTTGAGAACTAGCATGAATGCAGGAGAATGATGCGCATGCATTTTGGGAAGCCTCAGATGCATCTAAAAGACAAGTATGGCGGACAGAATGATCCACGCACGCATCTATCCATATGGATACAGGCATATGCTAAACAACCTGCGTGGATGTACATGGACTTCTCGTTTGGGAACACGGTGAATAAGCAGGTGTTGGCAAGCCAATTAAGCGAACGGTCCCTCTAGTTGGGACGACAAAGTGTGGAAAGAATGAGTGCGCATAACGCTACCCAGGCATAAACCTTTAACGAAGTGTGCGAAGCACTAAATAAGGTATATAATGCGCAACATAGTGATTGGAACCTACGCGTACTAGCAGTTTTGTGGGCTTATAGGACAACGTGCAAGAAATTGATGGATCAGACACCTTTCCAGTTGCCCTATGGAGCAAACGTCGTAGTCCCAATAGAGTATAATATGCCTAGTTCGCGTATAGTAGCCCCAGTAGATATGAGGGTTCGCGGAGCCTTGGAAGAAGGAATAGCACAGCTGACCGAAGCAAAACACTTGGGACCTGAGGAAGAAATTCGAAATGGTGATCTTAGGCTCGAAGAAATCATGAAAGAAAGGGTGCAATTAAGGGAGAAAAGCGCTTTGATAGAAGCAGAAGTCAAGAAGCTTGAGGAAGAAATAAAGAAGGATTTTCTTGATAAGAAAACCAGGGTGATAAAAACAAGGTGCGCACAAATACATTGATGAATTTGGGGACTACCACTGAGATTTGATCAGTTTGATGCCTTGGATTGGACCGTATATTACAAGAAGGATCGCCCATGGTGGTGTGATGCAGAGGGTAAAGTGCGCGACGTGGTCAGTAAAAATAAAAGGTGGATTTTATCCAGGAAAAGTGAAGAATGACCGGTTGGAACCGTATACAGGTGGCGCGGCCACCTAACTAGTTGTGGAAAGTATAGTCTTAGGGCTCTCGGCAGTTGAAAGGAGGCACGGGACTATAAACTACTCTGCTTAAGAGCTGCGTGATGCCAAGAGTGTGCGCAAGAGCAAAGTGTCACAAGGTCTGCGACTGTGCAAGGGGGACTGCGCTGTCGTGCGGGTTGGCTAGAAAGTGACCATTGTAGTCACTATTCATGATGTGATCCTTGACTTGAGACCAAATGGAGTGGGTGGTAGGAATTTAAGATGAGTTTTATGGGCAAGACTTGAGAAAATCTACCACCAAGGGAGCATTAATGGACCGGATTTGGGGGGAACGGTCGAATTCAAATTCAAAAGGCGTTATAAATTACAAAGGGCTGCCTAGCAAACAACACTTGGTCATTTGCGAATTAAGTTGTTGTGTGCCCCGATTATTCTGAATCGAGACATGTTTTTCCTATGGAGTGCATTGGTTGAGCACCTAAGTGAACAGTTGAGAGATTTCTGGACAAACAATATGGCAACATCTGAAGAAGCCAGGGAAATCGTCGAGATAACCGCCGAAGAAGCCGCGCAGGCCATGACCATAGAATATGCCCCTGACGGTGCCAAAATTGTTGCGGAAATCCATAAATCACCATGCACGCTAAGACCAAATAAAGATAAACAACCAATGATTCTGGTGCGTGTGTCCCCTTGAAACCTGCTACGAACCAGAATAACAATGGAGGAAAAAGGGAAAGCAATTAACCTAGAAACTGATGACGAGGAAGAAGACCTTGAGGATTTCATAATTGAGGAGGATGAGGATGAGGGCATGGAGGAAGAAACCGAGGCTGCGTACCCTCCAACAAAGCTACCCGCATATGTCCCCCTGCAGAAGGGGAAGGAAAAGGTGCCCAAGGACCTTGATGAGAGCAAGAGCTCTCTGCAGACTCCGCTCCTCCTGGACGATATCATTTTTGAAGGAACACAACTAGGACGGGTGTTGAATTTGAAGTTCGAAGATTAGGATCTTGTCGACCACAAGAAATTCCCTCACTTAGCGACCGTGCAGCTCATGAAGCCGAAGCAAAACACTGTGGTGGGAGTTATAGAATTGGAGCCGCGCAAGTGGTTACGCGGAGTCGAAAAGGTAGGGTTGTTGAACCTGCTCTGGGTGCAGCATTACCATCGCGCCCCAGTGACTATCTTTGTCATCATGCAACTACTTTTCCTAGTGCATGGTGAGTGTTTGTGGCTGGAGGATCCCATCCCCATCACATACCACTTAATCCATTGAATTACCCAGCTCCCGTGTATGGGAGAGGACCCCACAGACATTTCGGAGGGTAAGCTTAGTGATTTGGCCATTGTGGAGGCCATGAAAAATACATACAAGCTAGATAAGAAAAAGAGGGGCTACGCAATCTCCAGTATCAACAACAAAGTAGTCAAAGTCACGACTCAGATACTGGCAGGTAAGCTCATGCGGAAGTGTCGCGTGGATGAGGTGACTGCGAGGGTGGTTGCACTTGCTGAACAGTGCATAGAGGGGGTTCAGTTTAACTAGTCTGAGTTTTTGTGCAAGGAGTTCTTGGAAAATTACCGTGAGGCACAGGAATAAAGGAAAAACCTTCCACTATGCATGGCTTCTGCTGTCCATAGTGTTGATTACTAGGGAATTGCCATAAGACAGCTAGTTCCCCACAATTGCAAGGGATCTATCAGAGGCTACGAAGTACGCTTCACTGTGGGCCACTAAAGACATGAACTAGATCCACAATAATAAAATACTTTGGGTGTTCATGGAGATGAACATCAGAATCAGGATTAACCGCAAGTCATGGTTATCACCCACTGTCTACAACAACCTACAAAGTTTCACAGAGGTTAAAGAGGAATTTCATCACATCTACCTCAGGGTGCGCAAGGACCTTGCAAATAAGTGGAACGAGCTACCATATATGGCCACAGATGATGTGATCTTCGACATACTAAAGACGTGGCCACTGGAGTGGTGTGCTCTAGACATCTATGCGCTGGAAAAATCTGCTGCGCAAAAGAAGAAGGGGGAGGCTAAACTGCGCATGGCACAGTTGGCAGGAGGCGTAGGACGCTACGCAAACAGTAGAAGAACAACAAAAGGTTGCAGCAGTAGCAAAGGTGCAAGAGGCGTGGGATGCTACGCAAACAACAACATAATAGCAAAACGCTGCAGCAGCAGCACAGAAGGCAGCAGAGAAGCACACGAGGACCAGAAGTCGCCTTCGTCGGAGCAGGAGCAAGAGATGGTAGAGGAAGGTAGCACATAACCCCAAGCAACATCAACAAAATTGAAGCATCGCCGCCTGAGTGAGCAATGGGGTTGCACAAGAAGGTAAAAGTGTCGAAGCTGTCTATCGACCCAATCACCCTTACTAAGGGGGATCTGCACGATATAGGGGAGATAGTGCGCGACGTCACCACAGAGGCCCTCCAGAACTTTGCGGAGAAGAATCAGATTGTGTTGGGGGCCCTCTGAGCGCAGATTCAGGAGTTGCAGGTGCGCACTCCTCAGGCTGGTACTCTCTTGACCAGCCTCGTGGTAGGGACAATCACATCCGAGGAAATGTTGCGCGCTCGTACGACCAACATAATAGTGCTGCCATAAGGGGCATTGGTTACAACAAATGAGGCCAACAGGCCTATGGTTAGTACATTGAAAGATATAGGGATCAACATGGCTACGCTTCCATGGGAGACGCTCTATGTTCTGAAGGATGGGATTACTGCAGAACTACGGGCTAGGGAGAGCCACGCATTGCAGGTGTTGAGTAAGCAGAAAATCAACATGGCGCAGTTGAGGTTGCATTGCGACAAGGTCGTGTCTCAAAACCTGCAGATGGTGTAGGTACTTGAAGAAGCCTTCCAAATGGTCCTTGATATGGTCATCCTAGCAGAAGCACTAGCATAGGTGCGCATCTAGAGATTAGCAGCAGGGGTGTGTAAGGCGCGAGAAGAAATGGCCAAGGTTCAGCTGAAGTTGAACCTTCATATCGCATAGCTGCAGTTAGCGGCGCAACCTTCAACTCCTCCAAAGGTAAGGGAAAAATGCGCCAGCGCCATTACATCAGGGCTGGAGGAGATCAGCAGTGCAGTAAGGGACTACACCAAAATGTTGGAAGAATCATTCGAGGTCCTCACAAATATGCAGGAGGACCTGAACATACAACGCTTAGAAACAAAGGTGCGTGAATTACAATAGCAGTATGACAACGTCAAAGGGACCGCGCAAATGGTGGCCCTCACTCAAAGGCTCACGCGAATGCAACAGGGCAAAGCGCTTAAAGAGAAAGTAGATGCAATGCGACAGAAAGAAGCAATTTTGAAGGTGCATGTTCAGCCTTGGATTGATGAGGCCTTCATAATCACAACAACGATTGAAGGCAATCTCGCGCAAATGCAGGGGATGCAGGAATAGATATAGGGGAGCAATTCTGACACTACCGTCTCAGAACAATGAGTACAGGAGATTCAGCAGGCAGCCGCTTAGTGCATTTCCAACCTTGTAGCCATCCAAGCAGAGTTGGGAGGTATCCACGGAAAGACCTTCGCACCAACAAAGTGACTCGAGGGCGAGTTACGATGTTTGTGTTGGGGACCTATTGGGCATGGGATCCTGCCAAGGCATGTTTTGGGGCTTAAAGCCCAAGTTTTGACTAAGTCCATTATAAATACTCTGCGATTTGTGGCCACAGAGCGTGAAGTTGTAATAAAGTCATAGGGTTGTCCACCCTCATTTTTGTAATGTAATGTCGGTTTGAGAGATCTACCCATGGTCTGCAAACCATGGGGTTGTATAAATAGAGTGAGGCTCTAAGTAGTTAAGACATGGATTGAATGAATTGATGATCATGGAATAGAAGCATAGCAGAGTATCTGAAGTGTAAGGTCTAGTTTTGGGTTGTAGAGTAGGAGAAGGCTCTACAACTGAGTGCGCAGAGGCCTAGTAGTCTACAACTAAGTGCGCGGACCCCTGCAACTGAGTGCGCAAGGCAGGTTGAGTATATAATTGTTGGAAGCATTAATAAAGAGAAATTTTACCCTATTTTAGTGTATCTTTTTTCTATTTTTTGCATTGAATGTATTGGGTATAAATTGCAAGTTTATTGTTTATTTACTGTGCGAACTTATATAAATGTGTTGAGTAAGTGAATATAATATAAGGTATCTATTTATGTGAAGATAAATAACTATTATAAGAGGATAAGTAAGACCCATGGTGTGACTTGGGGAAATGGTGCAGATCGCTGCTCTAACAACACAAAAGCCCCATAGACCCTGGTTAGGGTTGCATGAAGGCGAATATACCAGGGTGCGAAGGCCCCGCAGGTCAGGGAAGTACACAAAGTAACCTGCGTGAAGGTATTCACAGTTGGACTAAATCAACCCCTCAGACATCACAAGGGTGCGGAAACCTGGTTCCAACATCCCCCCATATTGCTTCGGGTGAGACCTCAATCCGCGCTTCGCGAACTATTGCTGAAAGGGCCAGTAGTACAGGGATTTGTTTGGCTAAATTAATTCTGAACCTAGGTCAGGCCCCAACAAGCCAACACAAGTCATCTAAGTAATGAGACAAAGTGACTTTGATGAGCAAAGAGCTCTGCAATCCAATTGGAGGCATGTAACCACTCTTGGGCCCTTTCTTAAGTTGTTGTGTGAGGAGGTTCATGAGCACCCAAAGTGTCCGGCGACCTTTGCGTATTTCCACCTCCTCCATGGCAAGGACCTCCCTATGGTTGGACTTAGGAATTCCATAATCAACATTGCGACAATGGTGGTGTTGTCGAAGGTGGTGGGGATGTGCCCCCAACCTCTTCCTTTGTTGGGGCACTGATCCCTCCCTTTGTCATAGTTCATGGTTAGATGGAAGTAGAGTGGAGTTGCGTCATCAAAGCCAGAGAAGTTGCTGAGGAGAATGACAAAGGGTGAATAGAACCGGGAGAATGGAATGTTCATGATTATAAATAATTTATTGCATGGGTGCGAGAGCAGAGAGCCTGATACAGTGACAACTAGATCTCAGGAAGAGGAGTAATGGATGGGTCTGCCACTTGGTGAGGGAGGCAAGCCAAGTGGGGGCTACTGGCTATGGGCCTTAGGAAATGTGCCAGAGGTCATGGGGTATCGAACTATTCTATTTTATATTCTTAGTTTGAAGAGACAATTTTGTGTTGTAGTTTCTTATGTCATTTATGTTGTGTGCAAGATTTTTTGAGATACAAGAAGCAATTATTGATACGAAAATTTTTGTACTTCAATATAATGAAAAGCTTTGCAATATTTTGAGTATTTTTGGTGTTCCTTGTTCATGGAAACATAATATTCACAACAAAATGCATAGAAATTTTGTGTGATTTTATTTTTAAACAAATTTAGTGTTTGAAAATAATAGTAGAAACCATAACTATATTAATATTCACGTACCATATGTATATTAATATTTCGAAACATGCAATTATATTATTTTTGACATCTAAGCAACAAGTATTTTTTTTGTTTTAAAAGTGTTATTTACAACCACTATGTATGAAAATGTAGTTTCATTGTTTATGAAACTCTTCCACAACAATGATGATTTACCTTAGGAAGAGTTTCCCAGTAGCCATCAAGACCTTCGATTCCCAAAAGAATGTGTTCATTTATGGATTTTGCAGGTTTAAAGATATTCTACAAAAATTATGATTTACCTTATGAAGAGGTTCTCAGCCATCAAGAAACTCCATTTCATAATGAACATGTTCATTTATGAATTTTACAGGTTTAAAGATTTAAGTTACACAATCTCTTCGGTAAAGCAACCATTTGCTTGTTTGATCCGAAAGGACATTTTGAGGTACTCTTGGATTTGGAAACCACGATTTCTTCCCTCACACACAACTTTTTGCTTGTTTGATTTGGACATTTTTACGTGCTCTTAGATTTACAAACCATGATTTCTTTCCTCACACATTGCTCCTATGACCAATGTCATCTATTATGGTTTTAGCTCCTTCAACATAATACAATTTTGCGTGGATGATGCTATCCAGAGACTCCTTCAAGTATTAAACATCATAAACAATGAAAAGTTATAAAAAAAGGCTTACAAAAAGAGAGTTGTCATGATTGTGGGATAAATCAAGTAGCAAACAACGAAATGATTACATGCTTATGATCAATATTGCATCGAACTTTCTCAATGCTAGAAGATTCATGTGGATGTTAGAAAGAGGCATGGGTGTCATAATCCAAAAAAAAAACAGAAGACTTGTCAACCAAGAAAATGATGTCATGGTATTTTCACAACCTTTTTGTAAGGAACAAAAGCCAACCAAGGAATTACCATCCGTCAACTGGCGTGACATTATTGATAATTGGTTTGGAACATGTTGCTGCTTATTTGGAGTAAATGAACTTCTTGAGATAAATACATAAATTCATGATTTTCCAACTAAATGCAACACTAATGATGATATTGTGGTTAAGAGCAAAGAATTTTTGAATAGGGAAAAGTGGAAATGTCTTTAAAGTCATGATGTTATGAAAAACATTAGTAATTTGCATGATAGTAGACAAAATGGTGTAGCAAAATAAAGAAGAAAGAAAAATAAAATAATAACCATGTCCTTATTTCAAGCTCTTTACTTGGGCTAACAAAGATGGAAAAGACTAATCCCATATGTGATTATGAATTGGAAACTATGGTATGTGCTAAGGAAAATGGAATGGGTATGCAAACCTCTGGTTTTTCTGGTCTCCCTCCAATTGAAACAAGTTTGTCAGGAATTGTTGCTGACCCAGTTTTTCAACCTTTATAAAAGCAATTTATTAGAATTCTAACACTAACCCATTTTTTTAATCTTTATAGAAGCAATTTATTAGAATTCTAACACTAGGAGATTCTGTGGGCACCATGATGCCTAAAGGTCAATTTAATTGACTAAGTGCCTCATTTATTACTTGTTAAAAATTATGAGCTATTTTTGGATTTCATGAGAACCATCTCATCCAATATAAATGATATATATTTCAATCCTTTTGCAAACGATTATTGTATATAAATGGTATATTCATCCATCAACCTTTTCACAGAGATGCTAATGTAAGATTCCTTAAAATCCACGCCCGACTCAATTGTCCCGGTCATAGAGCTTTTCACAAATATTTTCACAACATTTATTGATACAACAATTCTATTTGTAATCCGATTTTTGCTCATTTTCACAACAACTATATGATTACCAATAATATATTTAGTTGATAGATGTGTCATACTTTCCATGTTAAGAACTTGTTTCATGCCATTTTAGAAAAGTCCAAAGGAATTGAACTCCTTTGCTATGTACCTTGTGCTTGCAAGAATTGCCATTGTCTAGCGACATTTATGTTAGTCTAACTTTCTTCTTACATTTAACCTCTTGCTACACTCTTTAGAAAATACATAGAAACTTGAAACTCAAATTTCTATATTAGATCTTAGGCTTTTGTGATCCATAATGCAGTAAGCATGTCTTTTAGATTAATCACATCAGTGTTATTTGGTTGACGTTTCGAACCAGCTCATGTGGTTCATATTCAGGACAAAGGTGAAAAAATCTATAGATCCTAATGAATAAATAACAAAGATGCATGAGAGTCCAGAATTAGCCGTTAGAAACTATCCATTAAGAAATTAGTTTTTTAATTAATGTATTTTTAATTTTTAATTTCAATTAAAAACTAACGGTTATAAAATAGTCATTTTAATTATTTATTAATAATATCAAATTTATTATATATAAATTAATTATTAATTAAGAAATTATTTATTAATAAATACTAAATTAATATACCTGTCGTAGGCATTGTATTCAGTTTTTAATTTGATTGTTTATTAATTTGTTTTGACTAAAAAAAAATTGCAACTTTCTCCAAAATTTAACATTAAAAATTGAATTTTGTTATTTTTAAATAATGTCTTACCCTCTTATTATGTAATAATCGTACTTCACGACTAAATTATACTTCACTATCTAGAAGTTTTAATGAAGTGTACAAAAAAAAAAAAAAAAAACTTTAATGAACCACTAAAATCTGGCAGGTTCGAATAGTTTGATATTTGCAATGATACATAATTTACTTCACATTGAGGAGCGTGCCCAACCCATATAATTGTGTGCACATCAAGTCAATTTCTTACCATAAATTTATGGAGTAGTCTAACTAGGTGGAGGAATTGCTCGGTTTCCGTTCCCACCGGGAAAACTTCCAGCTCCGACAATCGGCAATTTCGCCACCCTCCGCCACCTTTCAGCAACCACGCCACCCTTCGACATTAATTGCGGTGTATCATTTGATAGATCCTCCAGTCTAGACTATTCTTGGTCACATCTAGCCACGAGTGATGGGATGTTTGGAGTTGGTGGTCGGTATTCAAACTACTCCAAAGCCGCGCACAAAACTCCCCCCATTTGCATGAGCTCGGACACCAAATTTCCTTAAGAACTCTCAAATCGGGCGATCAAAACTCTCAAACCAAGCAAACCCGCTCCCCATTTGCCATCGAAACTCTCAAACTGAGAGATAAGAACTCTCAAACGAGGAAAAACCACTCCCCATTTTCCATCGAGCTCGGACATAGTCTCGCAATCAAAATTCTTAAACCATGCGGGAAGCAAGTTATTCTAGGTGAGTATATTTACCCTATATCAATATAATAGAAACAATGTATACAACAAACACAAACTAATTTCAATTTTAGTTAGAATGTTGCAAAGCCTTTAAACGCATCAGTAACTCTTTTTAGAAAATGTACAAGATTTTGTGTGAAGAACTTATAAAAGTCAAACCTAAACAATTTGTCTACAGAAAATCCATGTCTTCTCCAGGATTAATATTATTATGGAATAAGCATTCGTCATCATCTGATTTACCAAAATATGATTGTTGCTCAGAAGAAGAGTGGTTATATTCTATCGGTCCTTAGACTAATTTTTCAATGTGTCCATGTGGTTTCTCGTCGATGTCATTCAACTTCTGACGCCTAGTTACCAGTGGAGAAGGAGTCCTCCACAAAGTTTGAAAGCCATTCCAGTTCTGCCTAATCATCACACTGTGAAACAACAATGGAGATTAACTTAATTTGCAACTCATCTTCTAAATGACGTGGGGATGGAAATAAACAAAAGGTAAATTGTTATTTGATTTTTCACCCAGGGGTTTCTCGTGGAAAACTAAATAACAAAAATAGAAGTAGTCCATCGAATGGGGCTAGAAGAGGAAACAACATGGCTCACTGAAACAGAAAGGTCTTCCAGAGAATTGTGATCTTTAATATCTTTGCTCACAACTTTTAAAACGTGGGAACTTTTTCTGTTATCCAGCAAGGAACCATTGTTGCAACTTAGCATGGTTCCTGCCATCTTGGCGGTGTCTTTTATTGTGGAGGAATAAGCTCCATTGGCATCACTGCATTTCTCTCCAATTGGTGCTGCAATTTCTTCGTTTAAGAAATCCAGCAAGTCATCGATTAGTAAAAAGTCGGATATTCTAGCTTCTCCCTGTGTCACTTTCCAGGATTTTCTTCCAAGAGTAGTTGGCAATGAGACATATAGCTCACACTTATTGTTTAAAAACATTAACATTCTAAATTTTCAAAATAGAGTATATACCAAATTGAACCTTAATTTCAATTTTAGTTATAACGTTGCAAAGAAAGAATTCTAATTCAAGAAAACCAAGAATGTTTCAAAGGCAGCATCTGAAGCATTTGAAGCTTCCAAGATCCATAAGAAATGACAGAATCCAAGGCCTCACCCGCTTGCCCTTTGTTGATCATCTACTGAACCCATCCTACCAGATTGACACCTTATATATCTTTGAAATTTGGTCTAGTTGGTTCCTTTCTTGCGAGGAGCTCAAGCAACATGACCCCAAAGCTATAGGCATCACCTCTGGTTGTTGATCTCCAACTTTGACCATATTCTAGAGGAATATATCCAAATGTACCTACTATATATGTGCTCACATGAGCCTCATAGGCACTTATAAGGCGCGCCAATACAAACTCTGCAACTCTAGGCTCAAAGTCAACATCCAGCAGTATGTTGCTACTTTTCTTGTCTCTGTGGATTATGTGAGGGATGAAGCCATGATGAAGAAATGCAAGGCCCCTAACTAAACCCATAGCAATATTAAATCATTTGGGCGAATCAAGGACCTCCAAGGCATCAGCTCTATTCCTTAGCCAATAATCAAGGCTTCCATTCACCATAAAATCATAAACCAACAATTTCTCATCACCAAAAGAGAAGTATCCTAGTAATGGCACCAAATTTTTGTGCTTGACTTTTCCTAAGGCCTCCATCTCTACTAAAAATTCTATATGACCTTGAGTGCAAGCCTGTCCAAGCTTTTTGATGGCAACAATTCTTCCATTGGGGAGTACATCTTTATAAACTATACCAAACCCACCATCTCCAATAATATTGGTCTTGCAAAAGTTATTTTTGATCCACAGTATATCAGCGAGTGTCAGGCGAAGGAGAGGGCTTTCAAACATGGCTACATTTTATGTTGGGGGGCTCTTTTGACTTGCTATTACTTATAAAATAAAGGGTAGGTTCAATGGCCGGATTCAATTTTCTCTTCTCATCCACCTTAGGGAAAACATCTTATCTCAACATTTTCCATTTTACCAAAGCAAATATAAGGCCCAGCATGAAAAGGGTGCTTCCTTTTGTGATCCCAACAATCACCCCAATGCTCAATAGATGAGGCCGAGCTTGCATTTTTGGCCCATTAGATTTCCACATAAAACCTTGTTTCTAAGAAATGAAGAAGCAGTAAAATTACTACATCCAACACCCTCAGGGAGAGATCCTTCCAGTAGATTATCAGAGAGATTGAATAATTTGAGATCCATAAGATCGCACAATTCGTCGAGGACTGATCCTAAGAGAACATTGTCAGAAATGTCCAAGTATATGAGTTGTGAAAGACTACCAAGCTCTTGAACTATGGTACCTGTAAATTCATTGGTGTGAAGATCCAAGTAGGTTAGACAAGAGAGATTGGCAAGAGATCTTGGAATTCTCCACTAAATGAATTTAAACTCAGATTCAGTGTCTCGATTTGATGCCAGACTGTGCTCTTTGAAAGCAAGCTAGCAATGCCACAAGATAACCTGTTTTGTTGTACATATAGACCAATAATGTTGACCAAATTTGCAAGAGTAGTTGCGAATGAGACATATAGCTTAAACTTATAGCTTAAAAACATTAACATTCTAAATTCTCAAAACATAGTACATACCAGATTGAACATTAATTTCAATTTTAGTTAGAATGTTGCAAAGAAAGAATTCTAAATCAAGAAAATTCATAGCTTAAAAACATTAACATTCTAAATTCTCAAAATAGAGTACATACCAGATTGAACATTAATTTCAATTTTAGTTAGAATGTTGCAAAGAAAGAATTCTAAATCAAGTTCTTTGTTTTCCTTACTTTAGGAAAAACCATTAACAGTCTAAATTCTCAAAACAGAGTACATAACAGATTGAACATGAATTTCAATTTTAGTTAGAATGTTGCAAAGAAAGAATTATGTGTTGAACTTGATTTAATAGAAGCAACTTAGGTGAACTTGACTACCCAAAACCCTCAAGGGGAAACCTAGTAAACACATGCATTTTTGTTTACCTAAGCTGCCTTGAAAAGATTTGAATTCTTCCATTGAAATCACCCCGGATTTGCACCTGGCCCAAAATACCTATTTATACCTCCAAGGAATTAAACCTTGGTGGATGGCCTGACTCGCCACTATCTTTACCACTGAACCATCATTCCATCCTCATCAACAAATAAGTTCCCATCTTAAATTCAATTTGTTGTGATAAAGATGGTGGTTTCTACAACTAATCTGTACTGTGATTCGAGTCCATTTGTCACACTTGCCTGTGATTCCCTCCTTTCCCTTTTTCCTAATATTTTCCAAACTTTTTTTAGTTGCTCTCTCAGACCAATTTATGTAATTTTTTAGGACTCTCCCATTTTTCTCGAAATAGTTGGCACTCTACTTAGAGAGACGAAATTGTCATTCTTTTAGAGAGTACATGCTATGACAACATTATTTAAAATAGCATTCCGCTTACTTACCCACATAATTAGGGAAAATGCATGTGATCTAAATCCTACATCTAGCACCATCTTTGACTTTCTTAAGGAAATGAGATGGGTTCAATATTGAATAGCTATAAAAGATGAAATTTCATTGCCTTTTCTTTGTTCTAGGACATCTCTTTTGCCACAAGTAGTGGAATGTGACCATAATGATTACTTACTATAAATTTCACATATATTATGGCAGCACCGAGAATCTTTGAGGATAGACTACTAGTAGAGTTGTGATGTAAATATACATTGTAGAAAGGCCTTTCATTCAAGTATAATCCTGCTTAGCAAATGGTCACCCTAAAAAAACATGGGCAACATTTATTGGATTGCATCTGTTCATGTTGTTTTAGGAATCTTTCCTTTTAGGAACGCCATGTTCAAAGTGAATGAGGCAAGAAGCTACATCTTAAAGGAAAGGCTTGCATCCCAGATAGCCTACATCCTTTTGTGCTATTTATTTTTGCCATTATTGAGTGGTTGATATTTCAAACCTAAAAAAAAAAAAAACGTAAAAGAGGTTTTATATTTATATATGTTGGATAACTTGCTAAGATTGAAAGTTCAGTTCTAATGTCCTTGAATATTTTTTGACCAAATTAGTTCAAAATGGGAAAGTGAAGCAAATGGCAATATATCATAGATCTTAAGGTGCAAGACCTCAAAGGCAAAATGACATTCTCTAGTAAAGACTTGGTTTGGACGGAGATAAATAAATAAAAACAATAGTATTGATCAAGTTGTCGTAATCCCATTATGATGAGTTGCTGACTTTATCAAAGGAGAGGAAGAAAATCCTATTGCTCCATGTAAATTCATACGAAAACAAAAAAGAACCAAAGCAAAGAGCTATTGTTGCATTGCAATATGAGATGTGAGTATTTAAAAAATATATTGTTTAGATTTTTTGAAACCACGTTTATCTTTCTTTGTATGTACTAACATTTTAAATTTTTGGTGTAGTTATCATTGTTTATTTGGCTAAGAGGACAAAAGAGGAGATCCTCCAGCTAAACGAAGGACCTCATTTGTGTTAAAGAGGGGTTGCCAATGCCACTTTATTGTGAAAGTTATGCATGAAATTCCTGATAGAGCAATAGTAACTTTCAATATGTATGAACATGAAGATGGGTAAGGTTGGGCTTGTCATGGTCAACGTGACACTTCAGGTGAGACCAGGACCTTGCATATGCCAAAGCTTTCAAGGGACATTGTTGCATATGTAGAGAGTTGTTTCTTTTTGGGAGTGTCTGTTGATGTAGTGTGTAGAACCCACATTAAGAGACATGTTGACATGGATGTGGCAGCTCGAGATAGAGATTTCTTCTTATGTAGGAAAGATATTGTAAATATCTATAATAGGTTGGCGAGGGAAATTATCAACTTCACAAAAAGGATGAAATGAGTGTAAAAAATTGTTATCAAAAGCATCGGGAAGATTTTTTCATTTACCAAAAGCCCAATGGTGTGGAGGTCCCTTTTAAAATAGGGATTCAAACAAAGTAGATGTTGGAAACAATGGTCAAGCTATCGCACAATAGCTTAATAGCCATGGATTCAACATTTAATACAAATAAATACGGGTTAAATTAGATGCCAATTATTGATTGAATATATTTATTTAAGTTGTATACATTCAGAATGATTAATAAATTGTATTTGACTTTAAATAATGTTGAATATGACAGTATGAGTTGTATACACTCATGGAATTTGATGAACAACAAAGCAGGGTTCCAGTTGCATGGGTCGTGGCATCATGAACACATAAGATGATATTGCAATATGGCTGGATCAGCTCATGCGCAAATGTTTCCAAACTCATCCTGATTGGAAAGTCAATGCTTTCATAATTGATGATGCACTGGCTGAAATCAATGCCTTGAGGTAACTTTAACATTGTCATTATATAACCAAACTTGCATTTTTTCTAAAAATAACACACTAAGATGCATTGAATATGGCAGGAGGATCATAGGTTGTGATGTGATCTTATGTGTTTTGTATGTACGGAGGGCTTGGTTAAAAAATGTCAATCGGTTGGCCACTAGTTTTATAAAATCCAATGAGATGTTCAATGAGTTAGGTTTAATCATGAAACACATTCTCAATTATGAAGTGGAAGATGCAATCAATAAACTTTTTATCAAATTTGCAAATGAAGAGAAGTTCTTAGACTATTTCCACAAGAATTGGGTCACTGGAGATAAGATTCGTAAGTAAACAATTTTTTGGTATTATATGCATTTTTTTTCTTCTATCGAGGTGATATAGTGAGACTGACATGGTTCTATTTGCAATTAGGTATGTGGGTGAATGGTTGTCGGGAGTTTCCTCATGCAAATCAGGAGACCAATAATGTTGTTGAGTCATACCATTGTTACCTAAAAACAACATTTCTATATGATAGAAGGAAAAAAGGTGCTCGGAGGATGGATTGGTTATTGCATATGCTACTAACAACTGTTGAACCTTGTTATCAGTTCAAGGAAATCTTAAAAGAAGAAGGATTTCTAAACAACTACAAGAGACAAAAGAAACTAGAATCATCAGTGGAACGAGCAAGAAAAATTCTGGATACTGATTGTTGTCCTCATGAGAGCATAACTTGTGCTTATTGGGTGAGAAGTCAGAAAAATTGAGGTAAAAAATGCCTTGTCACCTGGAATCATACGGATTTTATAATGTGTGAATGTCCATGGTCTATCCGTGGAAACATTTGCAAGCATGCCATAAAGGTTAATTGGTTGTATTTCCACTCGAATAATTCAAATCCATTGCTTCATCAACATGCAGAGGATAATATATGCAATGACCCACATGAAATCAATATAGAGCCTAAAAACCATGATGTAGATGTTGATGCTACTCTTATGGCCACAAATATTGTTGATGCAGATGTTGAGGCACTTCATTTGGAAAGGGAGGAGTTGTTTAGCTATACACATCTCATTTTAGATAACCCTCCTACTACTTTGACGAAGACAAACTAGTTGACTGGTATGCTTAAAAAAACGTTGGATGTAGCTAATAATTTGCATGTCACTGATTTTGACTTCACACCTGGGTTGGGTTCTCTTGATCCATCTTTGAAGAGGAAGAAGAGTTTCCTTAGCCCCACAAAGAAAAAAAGAAGCAACAGAAAAAACAATGGTTTGGAAATTGATTTAAATGTTGATCCATCAGAATATGAACCATTTGAGTTTCGATACCTCAATAAGCAAGGATATCATCGATCCAATAATGCCCTGTCTATGGTTCCAATTTCATATGTTGAACAGAGTCATGGTTTTATATTTAAGTATTTAATCATCACCATTCTTTAACATGTGGTATGTTTATTTTTATAGCAATGCAACAATCTCCAACCATGGCGATAACCCAATACCAAACGAAGATGCAAGACCATCCAACCTTACCTACCATGCCAGGTACATTTGACACTCTTTCATTGTGTGCGCACATATACCTTGATGCTCTAGCAAATTTCTTTGTGATAACGTTTGACACTTTGCTAGGTAACTATAGAACAAGTGGAGAAGCATCATATTCTACCATGACTTATCATCCATGGAAGGGATTCAACTCTAGTGGGAATCAATGAGCTATGCACAAAGAATAGATAAGCTAGGTTTTCATGGCCTCGTCAGGTGGGTTGCCATTTTTCATATGATAAGTCTATTTATGTTTTCCTATTGTTATGTTGTTATGAAAATACCCTTTTCATAATCTGTTCATGGTCACTGAAAAATTAGGATTGCCAAATGTGATCATTGTCAGTGCTTATGTTTCTTCTCATGCATTGCTCACTGAAACAAAGTTCAGTCCTCAACGCCTTTTCCCCACTAAGGTGTTAATTGTATTTCCTATGCCAAAGTCATGGGCTTTACATGCCTTTTTATGCTTGTTCATGGTTGAGGAGAAGGACCATCATATGGGTTCATTGCCCATGCTTGTATGTTTTCCCTATCCATCATGCTAGAAAATATAATCTCTTTACTTATTTATGTTCATGCAACATGTTTGATTTTATACTTAAACATGTAGTTTCTATGTTCTTATACTTATGTTCATGGTTCGGTGTTTATTAGATTTATAGATCGTTATATTTTACATCTTTATAAAGTTATGGTTAGATGGTTAAAGGCCAATGAGGTTTGAACCTTATCAATGCATTTTTTGTTGTTGGATTTTTGATTCCTTGCCCCTAGTCAGAGATCTCACTGGATTTTCATGACCTCATCAAGTTGATTTTTCCTTCATGGAATAGTATATGATTGCTTAGTAGATTGTCATGTTATTTTTAACATGCGCTCTTCATGATTTGTTGATGTTCTGTCCTTTTATGCCTGTGATAATATGTGAATTGTCCTATTGCCCAAATCAAGGTCAGTTATTATCTTTAAGTTGTGTGTTCGGTGAAAGTGTTTATTTTGATCTTGTGTGCTCGTGTATATATGCGTGTTGAAGTTCCTGGTTACATATAGTTTATGGTATGCTAGGATAATACAGGTGTTGATTAATTTTCAAAATTTTAATGTGGACACTCTTTTTTTCAGGTTGTTCTACAATTCTGCTTCCAACCAGGATTGTCCATGCGTTGAACCTCAATGTGGAAGACATAAATTCTTAGCCAAGCACACAATGTGGTCTTTTTCCAAGCACACGATTCTCATCCAAGCACACAATGTTTATCTATACAAATATGTTTTGTTGTAAAACGCGTCATGGAAGTGATGGTCATGGTTGAAGGCTTGTATTTTATCTAGTCCATGGCTTTCCAACTTCTAGTTGTACGGTAAGTGAGAAAGTTGTGATAGATTAATTTACCTTTTGTATAAGCATCATTACATGAAATCATGCTTTGGAAGCACGGGGGAAGTATTATTCAATAATGTGGCAGTTTCCACGGTCTTAAGGAAACAATTCTAGCATTTTGTAATAAATTGAATATAATGAAATCCATTGCAGTGAATTTCTTGCTAACAATTTGTTAAATTTCCAAACTTTTGATGTTCAGCTCCACTCCATTTTGATATCTTCCTTTTTATGTTAGTAAAGCAGATCTGTTGCAATCATTGTACTTATCATTCTAATGGTAGCCCCTTTAAATTATTAATTAACCAATTTAAGCTAATAAGGAAGATCCTTCCAAGTGTCCACTCTATTCCATCTATGTTCCTCAGACATGCCAATGAAAACACTGATTCATTCTTTGAAATCTGCTCCCTTCACCATATTTCCGCTTTTGAACCAATCCGCTAAGGAAGTGATTTCTTGTAAATTTTTAACATAGATTGTGGCCCATAACCATATCGATACAATGCTTGGGTCCATAAACAGATTGCAGTTTGTGTGAAGGTGCAACAACATTTAAAGAGGCAGATCAATTAATAGGCTTCATATGGTCGTTGTATGTATTCATGCTTCTTTTAAATTAATCGTGTTTTCTAGACTTAGAAAGAAACTTATATGGTAGCTTTTATAAAATTAGAAGTGCTTTTATCAGTTCTGTTTTAGGCATAGATCTATCTCAGTTGAAATCACAAGCTTGTTGGGTAATCTTTGTACAATCGAAGTGCCCTGGGGTTTTTCAAGGTGTTGAATTCATATATACATTCAAAAAACTAGTTTAAATAACACAAATCAAGTTTTCACCTCACCAGATTTTGGCAACAGAAATTCTAAAAAATCGCACTAAAAACAACTTCATCATTATGTACATCAGCGAACCACTTGTGATTTTGGAAAACCGTGAACCACCTCTAGCACTTCCTTTGGTGGTTTCTGGAAATGAAGAGGGGTACCAACAGGATAAATTGTAGTCGTTGATCTAGAGATGGATGGTTTGGCTACAGATGGACATTCAATAGCCCAAAAATGAGAGGTTGATACATTGGGTCTACTAAGATGACAATTATGGTTATGGATGGAAGGCAGAGATGATTTTCAAGGGTGCAATAATTTCAAAATATTATCTAATACACAAGGTAAAGGTGGCAATTCCTTGCAGGAAATTGATTTTATCTATGAGAAATCAACCAAGGGTTTGTATTCCATCCTATTTCTTCCTAGATAATTGAGAGTTATTTGATCTCTACATAACTAAATGGGGTTGTTTTGATATTTTTTATGAGGATGATGATCCCAAACATGAAAATTCAACCAATTGTATGTAATGAAATATAGGACAATTCTAGTTGCTCATTACATGGGAGGTCTCTATAAACTGCATGTTTTATCTATACAAAATTCACATACATAATTAAAAATTGTTAAAGGACATCATGTCAACAGGTCAGATTTTTTCCAAGGACGCAGATTTACTCTAGGGTTTGATGTTAATTACTTAATATCTTGTCTAGGTATGGTGATTTCATTAAAGAAAATGACTTCGGGAAATCGCAATCCAATTATGGTCATGTTGATGATTGTTGATCATATGTTTTTAAAAAAAAGATAGACTTGTATTCCAGATAAGGAGATATTTAGGAGTATAAATCTGCAATACCAAGGTCTAATTCGAGGCAAGAGTGATGGTAGAAATTTCTCTACAGATTATGTCAACTCTCAAGGAAGGTGAAGATACAGTTGTGAAGCTTAGACTAGCACTACATTCTATAACTATTTTTCATGCAAACTTTTCCTTAGCTAGAATGAAGCTTATACCATGTGCTTCAAAGTCAAGTTCAATGAAAGATGTTGGACAAAAAACATTGAATTTTATCAAGAGCTTATATTTCCATTTTGGACCTGAACTGACATATGATGCTTATGATAGGAAAAATGAGTTCTCCATTAATAAAAATGAAATATTTTACTAGGTGAGCTCAAAGCTTTATGTTTTGCTACTCTAATCTTAATTCAAACCTGTTCAAATAGATAATTTCCACCCTCTGAGGTTGCAAATATATTGAATGAGGCAAATGGAAGCTTGCAACCATGCTCAACTACAAGTATTATTATCTACATAGAAATTACATATCAAAATATTTGAGAAAGGGAAAAAGGTTGGCCTTTTATTATCACAATGAGGAGCTGGAAATTTGGTTTGGATTTATACATAGCATATATGTACACCCCCATAATTAGTGTGTGGTGAGTGTCACAAGCCAGTGAAGATAATCTCAAGATAGAGTATATTCCCAAGAAAGTTGTATTGGTTTTAGTTGATGACACAAACAGGCTTAAGGTAGTAGAACTTCATCATTAGACATTGATGAAGCCAAAGAGTATGCATTTCTCATCATACCATTTAAATGCCTTTATTTCAGGGGATGGCTTCTTTCTTTTAGTTTTTTCAAACACCTACAAAGTTTTCAAATCAAAAGGAAGAAGGTGAAGCTTGTGCAATATGGTTCTCAGATTCACCTTGTTGTATCTTCTAATGTTGTACCTAGTTTTTTTTTTCTAAATATTATAGCTAGTCTCAGTGGCAGAAGCTTTAGACTAGGCTATGATGGCTTCAAAACATCATTAGATTATCCTTTAAATTACCTAATGAGATCTTAGGTAACAATACCTCAATCTGTAGCATGGAAATCTTGGGCCATAAGAAATATCGTACATATCATAATTAAATTTGCAAATGCCAATGAAATCCTCAACTCCTTGACACCCAACATAGTTATTGACCATATTTTGATTGCGAATAATAGAAATTTTTTGCAGTCATCAGTAAACCTATTTTTCCAGCACTAGACCCTAACATAAATATTTCGATTTTAGGAGTTTCTAGTTGTTCCAGAAGCATATCTAGATCTAGACATTACTTATGGTAGACAAATTGGTTACATCTTAGGACCCTGTGTAGTGCACTCTATGTAGCATGTCTAAAGTTGTGAAGGGTTGTATTGCAATTTACATTCAAAATATTTCAAATAATTTACTTTAAATTTAAATCAACAACTTTCATTAAAAAAGCAGGGACAATTCATGAATCTTATGATAAGCTTAGGAAAGGACATCCCGACACATTTATGTTGAATTTTTTTGTATGTTGGAAAGCCCTCACTTGACCAAGGATGCATGTCATATGTTGGCTTTGATCCCTTTGTGTTGCATGTTTTCAATGATTATGTTAACCTCTCATGGATAAATTTTGTGATTTGGTCATCCAAAGAAACAAGTTACTTACAATTAAGGATGCTTATTTTTTATTTCATCATGTTGGAAATTTTGATGCCCATTAAATTGTTGCGATGATTAAACATGAAATGGTGTTTGGGAACAACTTAAGGCAATCGTCCATTTAGGAAACAATTTGGTCTAGAAGGAACATCTTAAGGCAATCGTCCATTTAAGCAACAATTTGGTGTTGAATTCCTATGGTACTAATCTATCCATCAGAAGCTGACCATCCGCTTATTAAGGAATTGATAAAATTTTAACTATAATTGCATTTGTTGTATCTTCATTGGATCACAATGTATTCTATAAAATGCAAGGCCTTGTAGGACAACGGATTGCTCTATAAAAATGTATGGTGGTGTAGGGCCACGAATTAATTTATACGTATAGTGGTGTAGGATGAATTAATTTATGCATGTCTGGCATCATTGTACCTAGCATCAAATCCTACAATCTTGTACAATTCTATTTTTTTTTGCCATTAATTAAGAGACAAACCCGTGTACCCAAGGATACTGTATCACTGCTACACTCAAATTGAAACATAAAATTCCATTCGAAATTTATACACAGGTCCTAAACAGGTTGAAGTTGGAACATTTTCTTGCTTATAGAATAACTAGCTATTTTGAATTCAGATTATTGGGGATGGATACATTTATTGGTTGCATATTTTGACATTAGAGGGGTCAAACTCCTTTAAATCACCTTTGGTTATAAAACATACATTTGAAAGGTATCTATTCCCATCGAATTCACCCTGGACTTGCATCTGGTCTAATCCCCAATTGGCAGCATGTTTTTCCTTGGGATTGGACTCATAGCGGTTGATAAGTTCGAATTCTCATTTTAAGGTCTTAGTATAAGAATACTCAAGTCTTCATCAATTTAGGGTGCTGAAATAGACAATTTTTTCTAGCAATAGGTATGTGAGGCCCCAATTTTTGTGGTTTTTCTCTCTTAGTCGATAGTATTTGTATGATTGTTGGTGGTATCAATTGTTTATCTATAGTGAATGTTTTAGTTTATTACCATAAATCTTGAAGACAATTTCCTACATGAATCTTTTTTATTGACATTGATCAGAATAGGTCATAGAAAATCCTTGTATTTTTTATATAATGACATGATTAGTTCCCATTTGTGTGGTTAAATTCAACTCAAACCTTCTCTTCACCAATGAAGCACAACATCCTCTTACTCGTTAGCATCTTACTTGAGTTATAGTGGGAAGTCATTCTACGCATTAGGTATTGTCATGTTGCTGATAAGGTTATGAAAATTTCAATTAAATAAAGATTTGACTAGTGCTGGTGTGATTGTCAGGTGAGACTAGAGAGGGCATTTGAGATATTTTGTACTAATTTGTTTGCTCAATGATCTGAATCTCCAAAGCATCCTTCATTCCAGATATAATTTATCTCTTGAATCCTTCATGCCATATATCATTTATCTCTTATTTTCCTTCCAAGTCTAAGGCTCTTCTTGGTTGTGCTTCCCATCTTCCTTGTGCTCCTCTAGGTTGCGGTTAACTACTCTACACTTTGTACAATTAAAATCCAGGGGATTTCTCACTGTCTTCTTTTGTGATTGATAAGTTCCCTATTGATGTAGAGAAGCATGAGTGGATTGGGAAAACTCCTTGATTGAACATGATAAAAATAGAGAGCTAGATTAAATCTGCACCTTAAGGCGTTGCTTCCTTAAGGTCAACTTCGTTCTCCATGATGTATTCAGCTGGTTGCATATCTAGATATATGTTGATGACCCTGTTATGTATGATCCTGCAGCATAGTTATGTGATACCTTGAAATGATAATGATGTTCAAAGGCTTCCTCCTTAACTTGAGGTGAACATGATTGCATGGGCAGTGCTATAAGTTGAATACGAGTTGTAATTTTGAAAATTAAATAGTACAGGAAGTCCATTCTTTCTGCAAGTTCCTCATACCTCCCTAGATGCCTATGCATGAATTCTACAAAATTACAAATTCTTTGTTTTTTAATTGAAACGTTGAAATTTGAAGAGAAACCTTAGTTGTTTGCTGGCCCTGGACTTAGTCTTCACTGTGAACTTATATTCCCAATCATTCTGTCATCTCAACCACCTCCTAGAGCAATTTGATAAATCAATTTCTTCCTTTGAAATATGGTGCTCACATTCTTTATTCCTTTCCTGACATATGATAATTCACACATAACATAGACCAGGTTGGCTATGATTACTAGCCATGGATAGGTGTTCAGAGTCCAAAACATAGAGAGATAGCAAAGACTAGAATACTTACGCATTCACCCCCAGGAAAATGTGCTCATGATCATCGTTGCAACGAAGTGCCGGGGAAACTATCATATGTGCCAACCTAACATTCCATAGTGGAACAATCAAACCACACTCAAGGACCATCCTCATTTTGCTACCCATGGTGATACCTGATGCATGTAGTGTGAAATAAAAGAGCATTCCAACCCAACATTCTACAGCAAAACAATAAAACCACATTCAAGGACCATCCTTATTTCGCTGCCCTTAGTAACATTTGATACATACATTGTTAAATTAAAGACCACACACCTCTGCAGGGGAATTAAGACCTACTTGTTGTTTGCATGCCTCTATTGAAACTTTGGTTTATGATGTGTAGTCATGCATTAGGTGACCACACCTAATTTAACACTCCCCAATTGGCCTGGTTGTCTACACTTGAATTATAGATGTGTAGGACCTAGAAAAATTCTATTTTTTCAAACTTCTCTGTCAATACATCAATTTTGGCTTTGTCTTACTAGGCAGACATATTACAGGATGATGTACTATGATAGAGGATTCTCTTAGCATAGCTGCACTTTTTCTTCTCCTCAATTTTATGAAGCCAAGGCATGGATAAACTAAAAGTGTTGCTTCATTATTTGAAACATAGTTCAAATGCCTAGTATGGGTAAGTTCTTCATTTCCTATGGGATCTGGAATGATACCCCCATCTGCATACCATTGATAGGTGTTTTGATTTTAATGGGTGTCTGTGATAGTGGCTTTACTTATATTATGTGCCTTGTAGTAGTGGCTTTAATTTTGTTGGGTACCTAAAATATTGGTTTTGATATGGATGGGTGCCTGAAATAGTGGTGTTGATTTGGAGGGTGCTTGAAATAGTGGCGTTGATTTGGAAGGTGCCTGAAATAGTGGCGTTGATTTGGATGGTGCCTGAAATAGTGGTTTTCATTTGGATGAGTGCCAATAACAATTGTGGCTTTATTTTTAATGGGGCTGTAATAATAGTGATTTTAATTTTAATGTGTGTAAGAAGTTATAATATTTTTCATTTTTTTGGATGCATTCAATAGAAGTGGTTTTATTTTTAGTGGGTGCCTGTAACAATAGTGGTTTCAATTGTAATGAGTGTTTGCAATAGTGGTTTAAGGTTTAATGTGTCTGTAATAGTGTTCATAATATTAATATGCATCTGTAATGGAAGTTTTAATTTAATGGGAATAATGGTTTTAATATAAATGGGGACTCCCTAATAGTGTTCTTTATACAAATCAACATCTGAAATAGTGAGATTAATTTCAATGGATGGCTGGCGTGGTGGTTTTAATTTTTGTCTATGTGCAATGTTTGTTTTAATTTCAATGTGAGCCTGCAATGGTGGTTTAAATTTCCATGTATGCCACCAATGGTGGTTTTAATTTCGCTATCATCTATCTTTGTTAATAACTGTAAAGGAAATCTTGTGTTCTTATACATGATAACAAGGGGAGGAATTGCAATGCAGAGCTTGAATGAAGAAGGGCACTGGAAGAACCTCTCTTGTAGACTAGCTTCTATTTAATGACATTTGAGGGCTTGAATTCCTGGTTTTTGGTTCAGGAAGCTCGGGAATACAATTCTCAAGTTTTGCAGGTGCTTCTTGTATGCTTCTCGTTTCGATCATGGGCAACTCTTTGGCTTGGAATGACCACCCATCCACACTAGCAGAGGCAAACATCTAGAAATCCCCACTATCTAGAGGTAAAAAACAAGAATTCTCTGATGAATTTTGCCCTTGCAAATGGTCAGAAACAACAACATTGCTCCTAGATCTTTTGATTCCTGACCCAATAGGTCCATTCTCTAAAGCACTGGGTGGGGATTATTGATGGATAGATTGGATAGTGGATGCCCTGTTCTTACTATAATATAATGGCCTAGCAAGTGAAGCAAGTCTCATTGCTACAAGAGGCCCACTCTTAGACTTGGGTTTGCGAGAATACTCTCCATTTTTTGGGTTTGCTACTGGGGCAATATAACTAGCTGTAACAGTCTATTATTTATTAAAATAACAAACTTGGAGTATGGTGCAATGAATGGAATATGTTTTTATGGATTTTAGGTCCCTTCTCTTTTATATATGTAGATAACTTTTCATGTGGCAATAGCAGCAGAGCAGACATGTCAGGCATTATTTGTGGTTAGACGCAGGGGAGCGAATGCTTAAACTTGTTTGTTCTTATCTGTAAGTTCTTATTTGCTACCTCCTCATTTCTATAAAGAGTGAACAATGGGGATGCTTTTGTTGTTTCTATGCTACCAATTTAAAATTTTATTCATATTATTTATTGTAGTTATAAGTTTTTCGATGAAATAATGCTTGGAAACCCATTCTTTTGGAATATCACATCTTTTATCCGTCTTCACCTTTTTCATCATCACATGAAATACAATCTTCTTACTATTTCTATGTTTATATGCAGGATCATGTGAACAATATAGACTTCGTTTATATCGATTATGCGAGACAACTGCTAGGAATACCACTTATTGAAGCCTTTGTTGCTAAATTTTTAAATTGTTGGGTGCCATAAATTTCAGCAATACCATGAAGTCTTCACCATAAGATTTTGCTTGATATGCCTAATGACTACCCTCTCACAGAGAGCCACTGCAACTATGATTGAATTACCAGATATTTCAGTGTTTACAATGTACCTTCAACATATGTTCACATCCACTCTAGAGTTTATATCAGTGTGCATATTATTCAATATGTAGAAGATCACAAATGCTTTTAGCTACTATATGTACCAATTGGGAGTGCATTAGATTTGTAATTTATGCAGCTTGTGGATGTAAATTAATAATTGTGCATGATCTGTACGCCTATCTGAGGCATTTTCAACAGAAAAAAAGAAGATAAAAGTCAATTAGACAACACCATAATGTATTAATGATAATCACAAAACCATGAACCAATTACTTTTCTCAAAATACATTTGTCCATATACATGGAATATATTATATTTGTCCATAAATTCGTCTCCCATACAAAAACCGTAATCATTGCATGTTGGGGAAAAATAAAACATTAACAAGTTCTTCTTTGGTGAAATGATATGATAGACCCAAGAAAAATGATAACAACCACTCATTCGCATACTGGGGATCTATATTGGTGATGTTCAATGATTTCTGTTGTAGTGGATGGTGATCCTATGTCATATTTGACATCTACATATGTGCTTCAAAATGCCCTGGACATTATATCACTGAACATATTTTCAATGTATGCAGAGCGATTGATGGTAAAATATTGAAATTGACAACTCTAATTTATTGCTTCCTTATAAAGGAGTTTCAAATTGTCCTTTCGAACCCGATAGATGCCTTTCATCTAATTGTATATCAACTCTGAGTTGGTGAAGACTTCAATATCATTGACATCATGTTGTTTTGCCTCTTTTAACCCTTCAACAAGGGCAATGTAATATACCTCATTGTTTGTTGTCATTCCAAACACTTCTCTCTTTTCATGAAATAAATTATTTGTTTCCATATTGTAAAGGACAAATTTAACAGCTGCTCGACCTGGATTTGGAAAGCAAGACACTTCAATGCATAAACGCCACTTTTGCACCATTTTTTACTCTTCAAAACCTGGAAAATAAGATAACAATAAATTCATGTTAAACAAGTAGACAATTATATATTTCTTAATACTCAACATGTTTTTCAGTGATATATAATTGAAAAAAGCTGATAATTTTTTTCACAAATTCAATGTAAGATTGACTAACAAATTTTGTTGGAGTACCAAAACCAAATTGAATGCTTTCGATAGTGTTAGATATAAGTATCCCTATGACTATTACAATGTCATATTTCCTACTAGTAGTTATAAGGTGGAGTTAGTGAATCCACTAAATTTGAGTACTACATTATAAAGGAAAAGTTATATAGTAATTTATAAATTTGTCTAGACAGATGGTTGTAAATGTGGCATTCCTTCCACAATGGAAATTGACATAGGCTCAAAAGGAGATGGAGGGCAGGAAGAAGATGCATCAACGGCATGTTTATGTACACTGGCCTTTACCACACAAGGTTCACCAACAAAAAGGAAAGGGAAAAAGTTGAAATCACTTAGTGGAGGGAAGAAACCAAAGCCTCCATATGAGGTTGACTTGGAAGAGGTGTAGGTCTTGAAGAAAACTTATGTCCTGAGGGGGGTACCAATGGGCATGGAGAGGTAGAAAAAGAAGAAAAGAGAACAAAAGAAGATAAGGCAGAACTAGCAAAAGGGAATAAGTAGCAAATGAAATGGACATTGGGCTACCCTGCACAATCCTGGTGGATGAATTGACTACAGGTTAGTCATTTTTGGACTCCATACACAAAACAAAGATGGCCAAGTAAGACAATAGATATAATTAAGCCAATGATTGGTTTACTGCCTTTAAATGTTGTTGTAGGATGAGAATAAAGTGATATTCAATGAACATGTTTGTGTTTATGTTATTCAATACATTTACTTTGAATAGAACCCGAGTTAAGCTGAATATATACTGGATTGATGATTTTCATCAGGGAAAACTTAAATAGAAGTCAAAGGTGCTGCATTTATGAACATAAAGAAGGCTACTACTCTAGCCTCTATTACTATGCTAACATTCATGTTTGCAAAGTCTACAGCAGCAAAATATTCAAAATATGCAGTAGCAAAAGATTCAAAATCTGGATTAGAACTGCACGTGCGTTTTTCAACTGGAGCTCCCGCGCCCTTGCATCCTCGACTCCTGCGGCCCTCTGCAGGACTCCTGCCTGGCAGCCCCTGCTGCTAGGCTCTTAGTCTTCCTTCTCGACATCCCCGCAATCGGGCTTTGCCTCCCTCCTCCGGCCAGTGCTGCTGCTGGCTCTTTTTCGGCTCACTAGCTCCCATGGCTGGGACTGACCCCTCCCAGATGCAAAACAATGAAGAACATGTTGCAATATTTGCCTCTCTAATCTCTGAAAATGCTACCACTTGAAACAAACCCACAACTTCAAAGTTCGTTAAAAAGCTGGCTGATATTCCAGAAATCTCTCTTCCTCCTAGTCTTCCAAGGAAAGCAGCGATCTCTCTAGCAGAGAGAGGTTTGGTTGGTCAATTTACAAGTCTGTGGCCTTCTCCAAGATCTATTTAGAAATGGGTGGAGTGCAACGGGAATGTAAATATCCAAGGAAAAATCGCAATAAGATTCTGTGGAAGAGGTTACTACACATTCCTCTTTGAAACCAAAGAAGGCCAGAATCTCATCTTCAGAAATGGTCCCTACTTCATGGACTCGAGAAGTCACTACTTGAACAGATGGTCACTTGAATTTGACCCAGAAATGGATATACCTAATGCAGTCCTGATTTGGGTTCGTTTACCTCACCTCCCTCTTCATTGCTGCAGAGATGAATCGGTTAAAGCCATAGGGAACGATGTCGGAAAATACATCGACAGATGCGAACCAAAGGACAACATGCACACATGTGCAAGGATCTATGTTGAAGTTGACTTAGGAAAGGGCCTCCCAGAAGCAATCAAGATCAAAGTGGACCAATGGACCCATATTCAGCAGCTGGACTACGAAAAAATCATGTTCAAATGTAAGGTATGCCATGAATATGTTCATTTTGATAATAGGTGTAGTAAACTAAAAGAAACTGAAATGACTGAAAATGCTGAAGCCAGTGAAGACACATGGGAACAAGTAAAAAAAAAAGAAAACAAACCCCAAGCAAACAGGCCCAAAACCAAAGCATCCCCTAGAAATCCAAGATGCAACCTACTCCCCCCCTCCCATCTTGACCCAGCCAATACCCTCTACATCAAATCCCTTCGAATCCTTGGAGGAAGAAGAGCCTTCATCCCCCCACTCTGCTTCTCAAGACAATGCTCTAGTAGTTATTCACTCCCCTTCTCAGATCCTTCCTTCACCCCCCCCCCCCCCACACATAGACTATATACTAACAAGAAACAAAGTCAAAGAAGCAAGCAACAACTCAGAGCCACCAAAAAAAGCAGGCAGGAAATTGAATAAAGCAATAAGAGATGAAACAATAGCTAAAGAAATGGCCACAGGTACCCAATAACCGATGGACTCTTTTTTTGGCCAAGCAAAGAGGAAGCGAGGAAAATATAAAGGAGAAGAGCGGGGCTCACCAAAAATCAAATAAGTAATGATTTTGGTCTCTTGGAATAGCAGGGGCTTGGGCTCCTCTCTAAAATCCAATGCAGCCCGGGATATCATCAGTCAAGAATAGCCATATATCTTTCTGATCCAAGAGACCAAAATGTCCAACCAAGACTTCCAAAAATTCATAAAAAGACACAAAAGCTTTGAAGGAATAGCAACAGACTCATTGGGTGCCTCAGGAGGAATAGGCACATTGTGGAACAAGAGGAAATGGGACCTCATCAGTCAAAAATCAAACTACTGGTGGGTCATAACTGATTTCAAAAACAAAATCACAAATGAAGAATTCACCGTGTTAAACATTTATGCTCCAAATAATTACAGGGAAAAAGCACACTGTTGGGATTCTGTTAAATCAGAGTTGTAGGAATGTCAAAGAAGTAAGATAGTTCTGGGAGGTGATTTGAACTTAATAAGAAACATTGAAGAAAAGATGGGAGGAAAATATTTCACTGACCCATCAAGAGCTGCTTTAGAAGAAATAATAGAAGCCCATAAACTCATTGATATTCCACCATGTAATGGAAAATTTACATGGAGTATTAAAAGAGAAGGAACTCATAATATCAAAGAAAGACTTGACAGGATTTTAATCCATGAAAGTAAAGCAGCAGGATTCTCTTCCATAAAAATCAAGATCGTCCATGCCACAACTTCAGATCACAAACTAATGGTTTTGATTCTAGATAGAATAGGAAATCTTGGTCCAATCCCATTCAAATATAATAAAAATTGGGACAACAAGGTGGATTTCCGCAAGATCATCAAATACAGTTGGGAGATGGAAGTCATTGGATCCCCCCACTATGTTTGGGAATCCAAATTAAAATTCTTAAGAACAACAATCAAAAACTGGGCAAAAGAGAATGCAATAATAGAGAAAAATAAAAAAATAAAAATCGAGCTGCATAGAAAGTTGGAAAAATGGAATCAAGAAAAGGAAAGCCAACAAACATCAGAGGAAGAGCAAACCCAGGAAAAAGAAATCTTCATGGAATTATACAGGCAAAATAGAACTAAGGAGGAGGAGTTGAGACAAAAATCGAGGTGCCTCTGGCTCAAAGCGGGAGACAAAAATACATCTTTCTTCCACAACAATCTCAAGCTCAGAAGAGCTGGAAATCAAATAGACAAAATCACTGCTGAGGGGAAAGAAGTAAGAGATCAAGAGGAAATTAAAGAAGCAGCCCACAACCATTTCAAATCTCTCTTAACTGCTGATACTCAACATTTGGACAACGTGGGTTTTCTGCTTCTAGTGGAATGTAAAATCAGTGGGCAGCAAAACAACGAGTTGGAACATGAAGTCTCTGAGGAAGAAATTAGAGAAGCCGTGTGGAGTATGCAGCCGGATAAGGCTCCTGGGCCTAATGGCTTCATAATTGCTTTTTACAGGACTCATTGGGACATAATAAAGAAAGATCTTATCAGGATGGTTAAAAATGTTTTCAAAAAAACCAATATGGGAGAAAATACAAAAACTTCCCATTTGGCACTCATCCCCAAGGAACCAAACCCACTCTCCTTTGATCACTTCAGACCCATCTCTCTCTGTAATGTATCCTATTAAATTGTCACAAAAATCTTGGCAAATAGGTTCAAAAATCTCTTGCCCACTCTCATCTCAGAGAATCAAGGAGGATTTGTCCCTAAAAGACAAATAACAGATAATGTTATTTTGGTCCAAGAAGCAATACACAACAGTTTACACATAAAAGAAAGAAGCATGGTCATAAAACTTGACATGGCAAATGCCTTCGACAGGGTCAACCATCAATTCCTAGTAGCTGTACTTCAGAAGTTTGGAATCTTTAACAAATTTATCAACATCATTATGGAATGCATTTCAAATCCTTGGACAACACCCCTAATCAATGGAAGGCCTAGCCGCTACCTTCGAAGCTCTAGAGGACTGAGACAAGGTTGCCCTCTCTCGCCTTTCCTTTTCATCATCATGGCGGAAACTTTAAGCATACATCTGGAAAACCAAAGGAAACAAAGGGAGATAGCAGGCATAAGTATAGTGAGAGGAATAAAAGAAATCAATCATTCGCTCTTTGCCGATGACACTCTCCTAATTGGAGGAGCCTCAAGCTTAATATCTAGGAGATTCAAGAGAATTCTGGACACTTTCTTGGCTGTCTCAGGGGGACTGCTTAACAATAAAAAGTGCAGAATATATACTTGGAATGTCTCGCTACAAGTAATGCAAAGAATCTCACTAATCATGGATATCCCGATCCAAAGGAACTAGAGTCATTTTTCCTATCTTGGTCTTCCTTTGGCAAAGGAAGTGGTCAAGTATGAGACTTGGAACAAGCAGATAGAAAAAATGAGAGGGAATCTTCAAAGCTGGGGGCTGATGTGGTTAAATCTAGCGGGCAAGACCATCCTCATTAAATCTCTCCTTTCAGCCCTTCCTATTTATCAGTATGATGTCACTTTGGCTCCAGCTAACATCCATAAACAAATGGAGCTAATTATGAGAGGCTTTCTCTAGCAAGGAGGAAAACAAGACACAAAAAATTTTAGTCTGGTCCGCTGTTGATCCTTCCCTTCGAAAAAGGAGGCAGATCTATCAAAATTCCAAGTTTAACAAATAAAGCGATGGGCTTTAAACTTGTGTGGAGAATGCTAATGGAAAAAGGCAGTTGGTGGGTCGAGGCCCTTCTAAAAAAATACCTTAATGGGCAGCACTCTAAGATTCTCACTAATCTGATTGCGGAAAGACCATGCACTCCAGCATGGGGACTCATCAAAAAGGTCATTCCCCAAATCAAATAATCATATTTCAAAGACCCCTGGAAATGGAAAAGATATAAATCTCTGGATAGATAGAATAATGGGTTCGGAGCCACGAGGCCATTATCAGCATTACAGACCCCTGAAAATTTGGATGGAGGCAAAAAGCCTTAATTCCCTACATGATATCTCGGTATGGGATCAAAATTGCTAATCTGCCTGGAAGGACCTTCCTCTCCCAAATCATCTAAAAAATCAGTGGGAAGATCTAAAGAGAACACTGATGGGAGCTGCCCCAACAAATAAAACCTCTCAAGACAGCTTTGTTTGGGATCCAAGCAGAGGGAAGTTTACAGTGAAAGATGGGTATCCCTTCGGTCAGCAGTTTAGAAGAATGAATGCCTCCCAAAAATAAATTTTTTCGCGTGGACACTCTTAAAAGTGAAAATTCTCACAGCTGAAAATCTTAAGAATAAAGAGATTCAAGGTCCTTCTATGTGCTGCCTTTGCTGCAAGGAGGAGGAGAGTAGTCAATGTTTATTCCTCGAATGCTCCTTTTCCCAACACTGCTGGCGTCAAATTATTAGTCCTTTGAGGTTACCTACGGAAAACTTTGATCAACTCACAACTCTAATCAGAAACTAGGAAAAAGGCTACCCCCATGCAAAAAAAGGTAAATCCATAATCACTCGACTTTGGAAATGCATTCCATCTGCTCTTTGCTAGCAAAGTTGGCTCTCCAGGAACAATTGTATCTTCAAAAACCAAAAGCCAAACCCAGCATTCACTCTGGCCAAAACTCTGGGACTAGTTGCGGAAATCATTAGCGCCAACTCAGTGAATAAAATCGATCACACCAATTGGTAGAAAGATGAGGAAGAATGGTTCAACAAATTCTCGTTGGTTTACTCAATGAATAAACAAACTGCAGCAAAGATAGGAAGAAGGGAAAAAGGAATGGAAACTCAGGGGGACCCAAAATGAAATAGAACAGTGGATTCAAGACCAAAAGTCTTTTACTCTCTAGTTCGATGGTGCTTCCAAAAACAACCCCAGACAAGTAGGAGCAGGGGGAATTATTTATGAACAAGATGGGAAAGCCATCACTACTTAAGAATGGGGACTGGGTAATATGACTAATAACAAGGCTGAGGCCTATAGTCTTCTTCGAGGTACTTGTATCCTAAAAAATCTTCAAGCTAAAAATCCAGTCATAATAGGTGACTCGGCAATAATGATCGTAGCTATGGAATCAGGGGGTGATTTCAAAAACCAAGCCCTCAATAGAATCAAGCAAAGGATTGTGGAAAACATAAAACAATTGGGGATCATCCAATTTAAACACATCATGAGAAATTATAACACTAAGGCTGACTCCCTAGCCAATAATGCAGTAACCAGACCTATTGGGCAGGTTCAAGAGAACAATAATACATATGAAAAACCAATTCCATAAGTCGTCCCTCCTCACAGTCGAGCATGTGATTCAGGGTTCCATCAGTCATCTCAACAAAAAGACTGCCTCTCCCCTCAGACAAAGCAGCAGGATGTTCGAACTCCTCAGCACTGACATTATCCTATTCAATATCCTCAGAACAGTCAGGAAAATCTTCAGGCGTAAGGGAAATCTGTATTGGATAATGGAGCTGGAAGAGTCCCATGGGAAGAACACTCAAAGTTTAGGCAACAGTCATTTCATAATCCACAGAGAATGCTCAAGAAAAATTCGACTTGACATTTGGGATAGGTGAAATTCAGAGCAGTTCGATCCGCCTTTTGAGGCTCTGATGAAAGAGCAGGCTTATAAGCAGCCCGGGGTGCATTGGTCCAACTAGAATCTCACCGTCTGCGTGGTGGAAGTGATTTGTTTGATTGGCAAGGGCTCGAGTTCGTGTCGCTCCTATTCTAGGTTGCCTTATGTGTGCTTCAGTTGTTATTGCTCCTCTTCGACTGCTCTGCGAGGTATTGCATCCGCTTGCTGGGACTGTATTTTTTTATTTTCCACTAACGCTTGGTCTGTCGCTGTGAATCAGCCTCATCCGACTCTGTTGGCTTCTGTTTGCTGCAGATTGTCTCATCTCCTTTCTATTTTCATACCCTCGCTCTCTCCTATGTACCTTTTCCTCCTCTCCGAAGTTGCTCCCTCCCCTTCTCTGTGATCATTTGCTTCCTGCTCATCCAAATATCTAGAGCTCTGCTTCTTACCTTCTCCCTCTTGAACTGCTCCTCCGTCATCAATACTCTGGCCCACCTGCCTTCATCTCCCAGAATCTTTGTTAACCTTCATTTTCTCTTCTGGAGTAAGCTAATCAAGCTCCACATCAAGATCAACAAGCATATCCAAGACACTTCAACAATGTCAGAAAACCCATTGGACCGTGTTGTTACCAACAACAGTTGCACCCTCTGCAAGGCGCACTGCTCATGATAGCCTGTTTCATAAAGCATTTCAATGAACTCAAAGAAGAAGTCCAATCAGAGAACAAATCAAAGAAGAAAAAACTTGAAAAATAGAAGGCGGAAATCGAAGGCCTCAAAAAGAAATGTAATCACTTGGAAGAAGCAATCAGTCACATAACATTGCTGAATCAAAGCATGCAAGGGGAAGCATCCACCAAGAACAACAATAAAAAAGAACAACCGCTTGATGACTCGGTCAACCAGTTATGGTGATAATTTCACATGCATTGTAAATACTGTTTGCTCCTAGGTCAGTTCTTATGGCAATATAGTTGTTATGTCTTCCAAATTTTAAAAAACAAGAACAGTGAATTGGATCAAGGCACTGCGTGCCCATTTTGTACCAATTCCACTAAGCTACCTCAAGCATTTGTAATGGGACTTGTCCCTTTTCTGAAGTTTTTATAATATATCAGTATTCGACCATGTTAAAAAAAAAAAAGATTCAAAATCTGTATTAGTAAAGGATTCAAAGTCTATAATAGAATAGAATTCAAAATCTTTAACTGCAGAGGTTTCAAAATCTCCAGAAACAGAGAGTGCAATTCAACAGAATCAATTTATATCAATTTATATTCACATTATTCTTTATATCAATTTATAAACATTTTTATTATTATTATGGATTATATGGACCTCCTGCCCTTTTATTTATGATGGCTTTGTGTGAGAACCTGTTGCCTTACCTGTGGTATCTTCAAAGACATTGTGTCTGCAGAACAATGTCATTGCTGAGCACTGGGGATTAGAATTTCTCTTTTGCAGGTGGAGCAAATCTTGGAGAATTGTCCTTGTAGATGGAGAATTGTGTCCCCTTTATTTGGAGAAATTATGTTCAGCTATGTTTTTCAGGCTGTGAAAAAAACCTTAGCTATTATGAGCACAGTTAGGGCGTGTAGGCCTTCAAAATCTTTAACTGCAGAGGTTTCAAAATCTCCAGAAACAGAGAATGTAATTAAACTGAATCAATTTATATCAATTTATATTCACATTATTCTTTATATCAATTTATATACATTTTCTTTATTGTTATGGATTATATGGACCTCCTGCCCTTTTATTTGTGATGGCTCTGTGTGAGAACCAGTTGCCTTACCTGTGGCATCTTCAAAGACATTGTGTCTACAGAACAATGTCATTGTTGAGCACTAGGGATTAAAATCTCTCTTTTGCAAGTGGAGAAAATCTTGGAGAATTGTCCTTGTAGATGGAGAATTGTGTTCCTCTTTATTTGGAGAAATTCTGTTCAGCTATGTTATTCAGGCTGTGAAAAAAACCTTAGCTATTATGAGCACAGTTAGGGTGCGTAGGCCTTCAAAGGTCTCCCTTATCTGGACCCTTCAAAGGATGTGATTGTTTAGTGTCCAACTAGGGGAGTGGGTGGGAGGCCCTAGTTTGGAAGATTGGGGAGCTAGTGCGCCTCCTTCACAAACAATGCTAAGCACCAAGAAGAGGGATGGAGTTTTGAGATTCCCTTAAGAGGTAGTAGAATTGCCCTCATATCTCATAGTAGGTAGGGCATTGGTGCCTCTCAAACAAACAAGGCTAAGCATTATTGATTTGTTTTACAAAAAAAAGAGGAAGAAGGAGTTATGAGATTCCCTAAAGAGGTAGTAGGACTGTGCTAGTATCTAATAGTAGGTAGGCCAGTGGAAGATGACGAAGCTGGGAAATCTTGGAGAAAAAAGCAAGTGGTGGCGCAACTAATGTTGGAATGTGTTATATTATTTCCACATAGTTAACAGGGGGTTTGAGGGGTACCCGTAACCCCACTTTATGGGGTCCGAGGCAACGCCCCAGAAAATTTTGGTTTTGGACCCTATGTTAGGTTGGACGGACCCACCTATGGTTTTGTGCATGATTTT
>APFE031044405.1:0-40303 GCA_000404065.3 Pinus taeda | reverse complement strand
CAGTGGAAAATCTCTGTGTATATGTGTTTTATATGTTATGCTCTCGCATTTTTATTTTTTCCTGTGATTTAGAATTTGTATGCAGGTAATTTCTATACGGGGTTAAAAACTACACCTAAGAATCAACTCACCTTGGCTGAGGATTGAAAACAAGAAAATGGGAAGTACCAAGAAAAGATAAAATGTTGGGGCTGCAACAAGAGTGAAGTGGAAGTTGAAATATACATTGTAAAGAATGAAATAAATGATATGAAATGAATATGTGATGAAATCGGAATGTGAAACGAATATGGAAAAATGTAAAGTCGCTTAGCACTTTTGCAAGAGGCTCTTTAAGCACTCATTAATTTCCATAGCTCCGTAATATTTTGATGTCATCCACTTGGGTACCAAAACATCCTCTTCAAATTTATTTTTGAAAGATAAAAAATTGCAAGGAGATAAAGTTCTAGGGAGATAAACAAATTCAGCAGATGTTCTTGTAATTCTAGGGACATAAGTGTGATTTATGATGTATTTAGTTATGTTTTTTGCCTTAATTCACAGCCTATTTTATCCAATCAAATTTGCCAATGTCCTCTAGAATTAAATCTAAGTTGTGTTCAACATAAGAAGCTGGAGAGGTGCTCATTCATAAAAATTCTATCAGGAGTTGCATAATTTGCTGCATTACTTGTAACAATCTGCATGACCATGTTGTTTTACCATTTCTTAAACAACTGCCTCCATGAGCTCACATAACAATTGGAAAATCTTAACTTTGTTTGAGACATCAACTGATTTGAGGAACATCGTGCCCTTTGGAACAGAAACGGGGAACATATTATGTTGGTACTAGGTTAATGTCATCAACTGTTTTTGCCGACAAATTAGTCCAAATCTCGAGGTTTTGTAATGTACCTAATTATGTATAATAAATTATTAATTATGCTCTCTACTCCATGGTGAAAATTATACTTTGCGATCCATCTCCTATATACAATTACATTGGAATTGTATTCACATTATTCTTTATATCAATTTATATAAAAAAATAAAATAAAAAATTATTGTTATTGATTATATGGACCTCCTGCCCTTTTATTTATGATGGTTATGTGTGAGAACCAGTTGGTTCCTTACCTATGGTATCAAAGCTTCCTTCAAAGGCATTGTGTCTGCAGAACAATGTCATTGCTGAGCACTTGGGATTAGAATTTCTCTTTTGCAGGTGGAGCAAATCTTGGAGAATTGTCCTTGCAAATGGAGAATTTTGTTCCCCTTTATTTGGAGAAATTCTGTTCAGCTATGTTATTCAGGCTGTGAAAAAAACCTTAGCTATTATGAGCACAATCAAGGTGTGCAGGCCTTCAAAGGTCTCCCTTATCTGGACCCTGTAAAGGATGTGCTTGTCTAGTGTCCAATTGGGGGAGTGGGTGGGAGGCCCTAGCTTGGAAGACTGGGGAGCTAGTGTGCCTCCCTCACAAACAACGCTAAGCACCAAGAAGAGGGAAACAAAGAATGCAATTCCACAAAATCAAGAAAATTCAGTAGTTCAAATTGGAGACACAAAGGAACCCGAGACATAGTCCAAAAATGATAATGACGAAAAGTTGATATGTAAAGGGAAAGAATCTTGCAAAGCATTTATCAATGGATTTTTAGCAACTTCCCTCATCCTTTCTGAACCTAAGTCATTCACTAACTTCTGATTGTGCACACCCACTTTTTTTTTTCCCTTCTGTACAAAGGCCAAATGATTTTTTTGTTAAAAAGGGCCTTGACAGACTGAGTGATTATAGGCTTTAGAAGCCAAAGACAACAATGAATGAGAATTCAGGGAACATTTCCCCCAGTCAGGCAACGATTAGGGATATAAGCAGAGAAGATCATTGGAGAAATTTTGATAACTCTATTAATGCAGTATCCTTCAGTTTTGTGGCAACTGCTATTCTGATTTCTATGTTTTTGGTTATGGCTATTTTTGATAGGTTTTTGAGGCCCAGTTCCTCCTCCTCCTCATCGGCTGAAGAGACTGGAAATGGAAATAGGCCTCTAGAGCCCATGTATGTCGAAGATGGAATGTGTTTCTTCGACGAGTTAGAGGATTCTTCTACTGTGAGTGTTTTTTGGAAACCTTAGTTGTGAATGCATTTCTAATTAGATTGCTTTAGCAAATCATGTCAGCTTCATATTAAAATAATTAAAATCCTTTTTGCTCTATAGAGAGGCTCTAGTTTCTCAATCAGACACATCCTCCTATGGAGTTAGTTTCTGGTATATGTTGCGACTTGAGTAGAATGGAACTAGTAGCAGTGCCTCTATGGTCGTGACAAGAAAACTATGTTGGGTTTTTAGACAACCAAAGGATGGGGATAACAAAAATCGGGTTTTTAGATAATCAGAGGATGGCAATGCTACAAAAAACCGATCCATGAAACTGAGGATTTAAAGTTAGGTTTACTTGCCTGGAATAACTTGTTGTTGCCTGGTTTGAGAGTTCTGAAGGAAAGTCGGTGTTTGAGCTCGTGCAAATGGGGAAAGTTCTGCGTGCGGTTTTGGAGTAGTTTGAATACCGACCACCAACTCCAGACAACCCATCACCCGTGGCTAGATGTGACCAAGAATCGTCCGAATTGGAGGATCTGTCAGACGATACACCGCAGTTAATGTTGAAGGGTGGCAGAATTGCTGATTGCCAAAGCCGAGAATTTTTTCTGGGCGAGAATGGAAACCGGGCAATTCCTTCGCCTAGTTAGACTACTCCTAAATTTTTATGCTATTTCTTTGTATAAACAAATTTAATTGAGGGTTAAAAAATATTATTTTTTTTCCTAAAATTTTGTTTTTGCCAAGCTACATATAAATGATTATTATTTTAACTTTTTGTTATTTTATAGAGTAAAGAATATATAAATCATGATTAAAAAGCTATATTTGATATTTTTTTAGATTGGCTTTTCATTTATATTTTTTTATTAGGATTGTTATTTATATAAAATTAAAGTTAATTAAATTTTTCAATATCTCTTTCTCATATATATTATATATATTTATATATATATATCATTATACAACTTTTATTTACTTTTTCTGTGTTAAATTGTGTTTTGTCAGATTTAATCATAAACTATATATATTATTATTTGTATAGTATTATATATTTTTTTTTTCTATCTAAATTGAGTTTGTTTTGATATTAATCAAACTTAATTTTATTAGCATATATATAGAGTCAAAATTATATAAATAAATGGAAAAAACAAGGTAAGGATGACAACTTGACAGTGAATAGTTCAAAGACATTTTTTATGTGAACATAAATATCCAATTCTTTTTTTGTCTTCAAAACTAGTAATTATTTAATAATTTGGCATACCCATTAATGCCTATGAAGCTCTACAATGTACATGTAGGCATGACATTTAACACACTTATACTACGACAAGATGACAATTAACAAATTTCATTCCATGTCTATGTATACCACTAATTTGCTTATACCCTAAACCACCATCAAACCCCATTGAGGTTAGCCTTTACATATGTCATTCACATTTCTTGGAATATCATGAAACTTGAGTGATTCTAATGTTGATATCAGTCTTTCGGATTAATCACATCGTTAGGATTTGGTCGATGTTTAAAACCAACTAATGTGGTTTGTCCTCAAGACAAAGCGAGAAATCAATTGATTTGAGTGAATATATGGCATGGATGCATCATTCCCAGAGTTAGCTGTTGAAAAATAACTGTTAGTTAATTTGTTAAATTTTTTAATAATTTAGTTAGAAACTAGTTGTTATATAATAATTAAATATTTCATTTCCATAATACAAATTGATTATTTAATAATATCAAATTATATATTATCTAAAATAATTATTTTTTATAGTTTGTTAGGTTTTCACTAATCAAATGGATTTAATATTTATTCAAACTATTGTTATTAGCAGTAATTAAATATTTTATTTTATATTATCAAAATTGCTTATTTATATAATAATATATTATCTTAATTAATTAATATATTTTCCAATATTATAAAATTCTGGTTTTAATATAATAATATTTTATAAATAATTAATTTATGTGATATAATTTGTTAGGATCGGATTAATTTAATTAATTCAAGTTAAATTAGGTTAAAGACTTAATGTTTGGAATAATTTAGGTTAAAATATTTTAATATTATTAAAATGTTAGAGGAAAACCTATCTTCCTTAGATAAATTAAAATGTTTATTAGATAAAAATTTTAGAAGTCATGATTAGTTAAGTTAACCATTTTGAAGTTGAAGAAAATTAATACGGATAAAAGGGGATAAGGCCTGAAGGCGAAAAGGGAAAATTAGAAAGAACGAAAATGAGAAAGGAGAGGGAAGGGAGGAAAAGTCAAGAGGAGAGAGCTCGAATCCAACTTTTACTTAATTTCCAGTGATCATCCCTATTAAGGTTTTTGGCATGCCTCTCAATTCCCTGATTTTCCTGTGGTGGAAATGATTAACCCTACCTTATTCCTTGCTCCTGTGGTATCCTCTACGTTGGAGAAACATGAAGGTCTATTAAGCACAGAATCGGTGAGCATGCTGCTAACATTAGACACAATCGTTCCTGCACATCATCCTTTGCCGAGCATTCAGAGAAATCAAAACACCATGTATGCATTGAAGAACCCAAAGTCATTGCTAGGGTTGATCATTTCCACCCCAGGAAACTCAGGGAAGCGATTGAAATTGAGAGGCATGCCAAAAACCTTAATAGGGATGATAGCTAGAAATTAATAAAAGCTGGATTCTAGCTCTCTCCTCTTGACTTTTCCTCCCTTCCCTCTCCTTTCTCCTTTTTGTTCTTTCTAATTTTCCCTTTTATCCTTCAAGCCTTATCCCCCTTTTATCTGTATTAATTTTCTTTAACTTCGAAATGGTTAACTTAACTAATCGTGACTTTTAAATTTTTTATTTAGTAAACCTTTAAATTTATACAAGGAAGATAGGTTTTCCTCTAACATTTTAACAATATAAAATTATAATAATATCAAAATATTTTAATCTAAATTATTCCAAATATTAAGTATTTAACTTAATTTAACTTGAATTAATCCAACCCTAACAAACTATATCACATAAATAATTATTTATAGTATTATTATTGTTATTTTTTTAATAACAATTTAGATAGCAAAATAATAATTATTTATGATATATTATTATTATTAATATCATTTAGATATCAAAAAAGAATATTTAATTACTACATAACAACTAGTTTCAAACTAATTATTAAACCATTTGATTACTCAAACCCTAACAAACTATAAAAATAATTATTTTAGATAGTTTATAATTTGATATTATTAAATAATCAATTTATATTATTGAAATGAAATATATAATTCTTGTATAACAACGAGTTTCTAACTAAATTATTAAACAATTTAACAAATTAACCAAAGCCTATTTTTCAACGGCTAACTCTGGGCAATGATGCATCCATTCTATTTATTCACTCAGATTAATTGATTTATCACATTGTCCTGAGGATGAACCACATTAGTTGGTTCGAAACATCGACCAAATCCTAAGGATGCGATTAATTGATATCTACATTATGGATCACAAAAGTTTTAGATCTAACATGATTCTAATGTTGTTGTAGGGAATGAATCAAACTTGAATATCTCATACAACCTTGAAGATAAAGGTGATTTTTTTAGCGCACAATTCGTTTAATGAAATAATACATTATATAAGAAATTCAGTTTTCTTTGAAATCTTAACTAATATTATAGAAATATAATATTAATGTCTTAACTTCCTTTTCATGTTTTGTTATATGTTGCGGTGTTGAATTTTTGGTTTGACTACTTATTAGTTTGTTTTGACTAAAAAAATTGCAGGCTTCTCCAAAGTTAAATTTGTTATTTTTTAACAATGTTTAAATTTTGAGAAGATTTTTCGGCGAAATCAAATCATGATATATTTGCTTAGGCGTTTTGAACCAACTAGTGTGGTTCATCATCAGGACAAGTTGAAGAACAAGACTAAGGCAACAAATTAAATAGAGAAAACAGATCATCCAATGGCTACATTGGACGAGGAACCAACTAGTGTGGTTCATCATCAGGACAAGTTGAAAAACAAGACTAAGGCAACAAATTAAATAGAGAAAACAGATCATCCAATGGCTACATTGGACGAGGAACGACTATATTTGACCAGAAAGCGGCTAAGTTTGAACAGGAAATTGTACTTTGACGGAGCGATAGAGAAAAGGAAATTCAAAAGTTAGTTTGGTTAATTTTATTATTAAATTTAATAGTTTTTGAGAGTAAAATAAATGAAGAAGGTTCACTTAATTGGTTAGTTTGAGTGATTTTTTTTTTTAGATCTTAATACATGTATATTTAAGAGACTACCATTCCTTGACTTTTTCTATTAAGTTAGAAGCCTACTTAATTATATTATATTAATGATTAATTAAATCTTAGTTTTTATTTACTTCATTAATTAAGGAGTATAAAATAATATTATATATATTTATTAATGTTAAAGTTGTATAATTAAAATAATATTATTAATGCTAAAGTTGTATAAATTAAATTAATATTATTAATATTCAAGGAATTAATAAGGAAGATTACAGAGTTAACCTAATAAGGGTCTAATTGAGAGGAAAGAGGCAATATCTTAAAAATACATATTATTTTAAGTTTTTAATTGTTAATATTTAATGAAAGTAAACTAAATATTATTACAGTGAAATATTAATTAAATTAAGATTGCATTATCAAGGGCTCACTCTATTAAACAATAAACAATTATTATTATTTTAAGGTTATTAAGGGAGTAAAGAGAAATTCTAAATAGTTAAATGAATATTCATTAATAAAGCTTATCATCCTTTAAAAATCATTTAATAAAATAACATGTTAATAACGCTCATTAACTAAGCTTAAAGAGATTCTTACTATCCTTATAGATGGTTATCTTATCATAATAATAGAACAAGTGAAAGGGTTAAATAAAACTAAAATCCAAGGGCAGAGACAGGATGAGGGATAATCCAAGGTCAAAAGACAAGAGAAAATCATAGGGGGGGCTGGTAGGGCAGGAGCGGGGAAGGGCAGGGGTGGCTAGGATGAAAGGGCAGGGATCCAACATCTGCTAATCTTCCATTAGTCATCTCTATTGAGATTTCTAGGCCTCTTTTCAATTTCTATGGCCTCCCTAAACTTTAGGTGATGAAAGGGGGCGATCTTGGCAATAACATGAGCCTCTTCAATGCATACCTGATGTTTAGTTTTTTCCACATGTTCTGCCAGGGTGGAAGATTTGGTCCTCCCATGTTTAATGTCGGCTGAGTGTTCATGAATCCTTTGATTAATAGAGCGCCCAGTCTCACCAACATAGGGCTCCCACAGGAACAGGGAATAACATAAACACCTTTCATCTCCTTCGGATCGATGGGGTCCCACATTTTTTCAACTATTTTCTCCAATTTTAAAAATTTACATTTAAATTATATTAAATGATTATTGTTGAAATATTTTTAACTTGTTACAAGTGACAATTAATGTTTAATTAATAATAATGTTTTTAATTAAATAAATGTCAAAAAGATTTCATGAATAAAAATAAAAGTAAATGTGCCTTTTAATAAATAAATAAATTCAAGGCCTTGAATTTTTTTTGGCACACTCTACATTTAAAAATTATACAATTCAAAATTTAATTAAAAAAAATGCCCATTGCATTTCACACATTTATAATAAAAAATCTAATGTCTAACTAACATTATCATTAACTTAAAAATACTCATTTTATTTATATGGTAATTATATTTTATTTAAACTTAATTTGGTGCATTTGCTTAATGGAATTTTGGGTTACATAGAATGTTAAACAACACTCCATTATAGTTTTCTTGGCAGGGGTGGCTAGGATGAAAGGACAGGGAGGGCAGGCGTGGCTAGGATGAAAGGGCAGGGATCCAACATCTTTTAATCTTCCATCACTCATCTCTATTGAGATTTCTAGGCCTTTTTTCAATTTCTATGGCCTCCCTAAACTTTAGGTGATGAAAGGGGCCAATCTTGGCAATAACACGAGCCTCTTCAATGCATACGTGATTTTTAGTTTTTTCCACATGTTCTGCCAGGTGGAAGACCGAGTCCTCCCATGTTTAATGTTCACTGAGTGTTCATGAATCCTTTGATTAATAGAGCCCCCACTCTCACCAACATAGGGGGTCGCATAGGAACAAAGAATAACATAAACACATTTCATCTCCTTGGGATCGATGGGGTCCCACATTTTTTCAACTATTTTCTCCAATTTTAAAAATTTACATTTAAATTATATTAAATGATTATTGTCAAAATATTTTTAACTTGTTACAAGTGACAATGAATGTTTAATTAATAATAATGTTTTTAATTAAATAAATGTCAAAAAGATTTCATGAATAAAAGTAAAAGTAAATGTGTCTTTTAATAAATAAATAAATTCAAGGCCTTGAATTTTTTTTGGCACACTCTACATTTAAAAATTATACAATTCAAAATTTAATTAAAAAAAAATGCCTATTGCATTTCACACATTTATAATAAAAAAATATAATATCTAACTTACCCTTATAACATTATCATTAACTTAAAATACTCATTTTATTTCTATGGTAATTATATATTATTTAAACTTAATTTAGTGCATTTGCTTAATGCAATTTTTGGATTACAAAGAAGGTTAAACAACACTCTATTATAGTTTTCTTGGCATTGTTGTAGTTTACTTGATTTTAATAGTAATTATAGAAAAAGTTAAGGGTTATCTCAATTTCATGTTTTTAAGGTTTTTTAAAATTTCTTTCAAAATATTATTGCTTATTTTTTTCTAATTTCTCTTTTACCTATTTTTTCACATACATATATACATAATTCCATTTTTGCCAAAACTTCACAATTTTTTTGCTTTAATTTAGCTATATTTAAACTAACCAAAAATATTTATTAATAGTAACTTGTAATATATAACCAATTTAAATAATATATATTGTATTTTATATATTTGAATTCATCTCCTACATTCCCGCCAAATTCCAATGAACGCAGGGTCGAGTTGCAACGATAGAGGGTGACGTGAATGATTAATGCCAAATTCCGACGCGCCGAGGGCGTTTTGATTGTTAACGTATACAGGGCGATATGATTTTTAACGTATGCGCCCTTACAGGGCGATCTGAGTGCTGGGTACCATGTCTGTTAACCTGGCCGTGCTCGAGTCTCCGCATATCTTGTTTCCAATGAACCTTATTTTATTTATTTGGTTTATTGTAGTTTTCTATGTTGTTATTGTTGGCCCTGAAGTTGATGGACGTCGCCAATTTGAAAGGGCTGGACAGGTGATGGCAGGACGTATGTATAATGATCCACTGTCCTCTTGCCGCCCTCCCGCCTCTATCTGCTGCACATTCCCTTCGTTCATTCACCAGGATTCCGTGCTTTATTTAACTAACAAAACGTATCGCGTGTCCCGGCATTTTGATCGATGAACAGCGCGTGCAATTAATGAAATGGGTTGAGGAGAACTGGTCAAATGAACAAGGATAATTCGCGGTTGGTTTTCTTAAATTTATTTTTGCAAGCATTTCTATATGGTTGTTTAAACCCTGGCTGTGCTGTTCTTGGCTGAAATTCGTATCATTTGAGGTGCTACTGTTTTTTCTTCATTTTGAAGGTTTTTTTAATAACGATCCAGGGTTTCTTTTCGTTTAAAGGGCTCCACTTGGTGTTTCTTTCCCTTTTAAACGAAGCCATTTCTGTTTGCTTTAAATGCGAATCAGGATTTGATATCTTGTTATTTGCAAATTTTTGGGGGAGACCTTTAATCTTTCTTTGCTGTCTGATTTCTTTAACTTTTTCTGCAGTAAATATTCCTTTACATAGTAATTTCTGTTTTTTCAGATGGGCATTCGCTAGGCTTTCCGTGCATTTCAATTTTCCCTCTCAATTTGTATATCTCGTAATTGTTTAAATTTTCATCTATAGCGCCGTGGCGAGGTATCTTAGTTGAGAACATAATGTGCAATGTGTGTTCGGCGAAGTATCTTAGTTTACAGCATAATGTGCAATTTGTATTTGGCGAAGTATATCAGTTTATGTTGTGGCAGAGCCTGCAAACAATTGTTTAAAATTGCTAACGAATTAATGAAAACAAATCTGCACTCAGAAATTTACACGGAACAAGGTTTCTGCTTTATTGGTCAAGATGCGTGAGAATATTTTTATAGGGTTTCCAGTCCCATGCACATATAAAATTTCTTGGCACAGATTCGATAGAATCCAGAGTCCAGAAAATTAAGGGTTTCGAAAATGCTCCATTGGTTCAAGAAGGTAAACTGCCATGTGCTGAGGAGAGGTTATTGTTGTCAATGTCCAACAGTTTCGAGCATAATGTGCAATTTGTGTTTGGCGAAGTATCTCAGTTTAGATTATAATGTGCCATTTGTGTTTGGCTTGCCGAAGTATCTCAGTTTAGAGCATAATGTGCCATTTGTGTTTGGCATGTGGTTCAAGAACTTTTTACAGTGAGTTTTGCTCATTCAATATAAATTCTGTCATGCAGTTCTGAGAGGCAATGCGGAGCGAGCTTCAAGTATATTTGTAGTTAGTTGATATGATTCAAATTGACGACTGTCACGGTATGTATTGCTTGATTTTGGTGGATTTATCTTTTGATTATCCTACACTTGGGCATGTTTAGAGTGATTTCTTTTTTAGTTTATTGTCAAAATTACCAGTCGGCCAGTCTGTGTTGGAGTATAAACCTACTGCTCTATTTAATTAGCTTGGAGAAGGTTGATTTTGTTTTGGGACTCTTCCAGACATAGGTGGCTGGAATCTTTTACCCTAAAATGGGGAATGACTATCATCATAACGCCATATTTTGGTGATTCCATGTTAATTTTAGATAACAAGGGTATATTCTATGCTTAAGAGCAATTTACTTCAATTTTTCTTATTAGACCAATATCAATTTCCAGATTAGCAATCACATTAACATGACAGTAAATGCAGATTGAACATAAATAAAAAGCAGAAGACAAGACAAGACAAGAGGACATAATATTTGGCGGATGCCAGTGAAAAACCCCAATGTGGGGAAGCCCTTTGATCAAGTCTTCTTGTTATTCTTCAAAAGTTCAGTAGAGAGAGAGAGTACAATATACAAAGTTCACTTGCCCAAACATAGTCAAATCTGTCCAGTCAAACTGCAGTCAACAGGATGCCTTAACTAGAAAGTCAACGCAGGTCAACTTAGCAGAATTACTCCTCCAAATCAGCTCGGTCAAACTCAGATGAGGAGAGAGAGAGATGTGTGAGTGATGATGAGTGTTCAAATGAGGTAGATGCTCCTTTATTTATATGCAACATTGAGGATGGAAAGACACGACTTTTGGGCTTCTGAGCCTACATTAGTTTGCTGGCCAACCTTGACAATTTGTCCATTAAATAAATAAATTAATAATTCCATTTGTACATGTCAGAATGCGATGATCTTTAGATCAATCGTACACCTCTCTAAAAGAGGAATCGAATAAAAATATCAGCTTCATCATATGAGCTGTCCAAGGTGGAGTTTGGCACTAGTTGCCAAATTTAACAAACTGGAACCTGAGGGATATAGGCATGTTGACAATCAGGTTTTTAGGACAACCATAAATGGTGTGCCCCTGTACTTCTTGAGGACTATGATCACAACTATGACAGTGGAGAGTGCGATGAAAATAATGAGGATTTGTGTTTTTGTCTAATCGACAAAACTAAAAAAGAGTGTTTCAACAAGCCATTAGGGCTTCCAATCTTCAATTGTGAAGAATATTAGCCAACAGCAGCAGCGACAAAAGTTGGCTTAAACCATTATAGCTGTTCTGTTATGAGTTGCTGCTACATAAATTTAATAATCATTATCAAGTTCTAATGTTAATTCAAAGCTGCGGGTTATGCCTAAACTCAACTCATGGTTTTCTAAATTCAGCAGTTGTAATTAGCAGGTAGTAGAGACGATTCCGGTGTGTGAGCTTCCTTTTGGTGACACTTGTCCTTATAAAAGGGTTAAACTGTGTATGAAATTGTTCTTATTTGAATATGAGCAAAAACACCTATGTGGGTTGTTTGAGACAACTTCTAGCAAAGCCCTTGATATTGAATAGAATGTATTCAAAACATTTGGTCGTTTATTTCCAGAAGGTTTGTTATAGGCATTGAATCAATTCTGTTTTTAGGTCTAGTTGTCTTGTTGCTCAAGTCTTGCTGGTCACTGGGACGATATGTTGCATGGTCTGTGTTAGGAGTTGCTGTTGAGTAAATAAATTTGCCTTTCCCTAGGTTCAGATAAAAACTGTTTTGGGAATCTAATTCTCTTCTGAAAGAGGAGGATTTCAGGGATGCAGTTTTGAACTCCAAGGAAGTTTCATTTTTATCTGTCATAAGAACAGGTGAGTGTGTTCAACATTCTTGATACACCACATGTTAAACTGAGTGGTGTGTGTTTTATGATAGGCATCAAATAAAGCACGTTTATCACAAATTTATATATTGTGGTTCTGAAGGATATGATCATTTTAAACCTTTTTGTATTGTTTTTGGGGCAGGTACTAGAATTCGTACCACTATTTTCGTGATAGAAGACTAAAACACAGGTCTTAAGAAGTCTTGTCTGTTTTCGTAGCAATCAGGATCTTTGAAAGAAATTAGATCAACAACATTACACAACTATGTTATTGCAAGAAGTAAGAAGTGACATAATCAGGATCTTCAAAAGAAATTAGATGGACAACATTACAAAGCTATGTTATTTCAAGAAGTAAGAAGTGACATGCTTGCAAGTGAATTAGTTTTTACAAATATTGAAGAAGATGAAATACTCTACAGGAAAAACTGTTATGTGTGCATGACATTTTAGATCCATAATAAATAATTCCAATTTATTCCTTTGAACAACTTATTTTTTCTTCTAGTTTTGAAAAAACACTTGCTAGCAAATTGGTCAAGAGCATAACGTCACTAGTAACTGTGAATACAGTTTTGCATCAATCTGCTCATTAGTGTAATATTTCTAGATGTTGCCAGCAAAGAGTTGCGGAGCATTTTGCCCAACAACCTAATGTTTCTATTGAGGTTGAGCAAATACATGCATTGTGTTGAAGTTTCTAATTTTCCTTAGTTAGAAACCCTTCATGCACTTTTTCTGATTTATCCCTACCTACTTGTTATTTTTTTCTTTAACAAGTTATTTACAAAGTAAATATTGAAAATAAACACCAGTGCATGCTTAACATATTACAAACCAACAACTAAAAGAAACAAGAACAAACACACCACATGACACCATTATTTTTGGACCAATGTCCCGGGAAAAACCTAATGCGGGAAAACCGATGCAACTATTTGAGGGTTTTCTTATTAGGCAATATCAGAGTACAATCTGGGTGCCGAAACTGGCCTACCCAACAGAGAATTTCCTTAGCAACTATGCCTCACAGTTTGAGAGAAATCCCCTAGTTGAAACCTCGGAAAATCCTTCCGGCAGCTCCTCAACACAAAATTGGTCCTGCAACCCCAGTGTCTGCCTAATTTGGATTGCGTTAGCCCCTCTCTGTCTCATGCTGGCCCTACGTCAACCCCAGGAGGCATTGGGTCAGCTTTGGGAGCCTCTACGTCAGCTATGCTAGCCCCTCTGGTGCTATGCGCATCACTTGGGTTCCTCTGCGTGGCCCTACGTGAGCCTTTGTTGGCTCTGCGTCACCCTCCTTCGCTGTTGCACTGCTCTCCCGGCATAATCTCTGCCTTCTCTGTTTCTTTGTACTCAATGCCCCTCAGCTGCTCTCCTGATCACTGATTCTATCTCTTCTAGCAAACCGCGTTCTAGAGAATAGAATGACTAATCATCTAGTGTATTCTCCAAGTGACCCTCAAGCCTCCTCTTATACTTTTCCTGTTGACATATCAACGGCCGAGATTAAGTCCCTAATCAACGACTAAGATTAGATCTGGCTTGATCCATGTCTTTTGGACCATTTTAACATAGTGTCATATTAATACACATTAATATTTTATTTTCCCTAAGTTTAGACTTAAGGACTCCATTGAAAATATTAATTATTTTAATATCTCCTAAACTGTTTAGAATCTGCCCAAACCTTTTCTGGGTATTGGAGATCTCATGTGCCCTAACCTCTCATCCAAATTTCGTGGCTAGAGCACATCCGATGCTACCCAAAATCAACACTCCCTCTTAGCGAGGACTGTGCTCTAGCGATATTCCTTACTGAGTATTACTCTGATCATCCGGAATCAGTACTTGTGTTGATACCAGGCCTTCCTGCACAACGTCCTCTGCATTGCTGCCTCTTGTACTGCTGCCCATGGTTCTGCCACTGCCACTGTTGCATCTGTACGACAGCTTCCTCTGCATTCGTGCTGCTGCTGGTCCTTTCTCCCAGCACTGCATCCGCATTGCACCTCCTCTCATCAAGCTGCATTGTGCTACCCACTGCTACACTGCAACTTAGTTACTGAGAAGTAAGTAACTGATCTCCCAACTGACCTCCTTGTTGGGTTAGAAACACCCACTGATGCTGAAGCTCCCTCTGCCGTTGACAAGTGCTCCCTCTCTGACCTCTGTGCTGCTGCAACAACTCTCTTGCATCTCGCACTGTTGCACACCTTTTTGTGTCGTCCTGCATTGGTGCAACACTCTTGTGCCACTCGCATTGTTGTAGCCTGCTAGCTCTGCGCTGTCTTGGGACTCTTGCACTGTAGCTCTCTCTGCCACTCCATCCGCATCCGTCTCTACCTACCCAGCCAGTCCTGCTACTCCTCGTGGGGGCTCCCGTAGCAAGGTCTAATCCAAGAGGCTGGGTACCTCAAGGATCCTGCCCCTCATCGCCTGTAGTCCGCTTGACTACAGCTCGATGTCTCCCCACTTCCGCTTAAGTTGCGTGTGTGCACTCATGGCACAGTCATCGTCTGTCAAAACTTCCTTTTCTGCCTGTGCTGGCGCTGCCTTAGTCTCAGAAGACTCTCCCTTACTCTTCTTCCTTGGGCACTGGGTCGCATAATGACCCATCTCCCCACAGTGGAAGCACTTGATCTTGGAGAGATATTTCTTCTTCTGCTCCTTCTTTCCCTTAGATGCTAGGGCCACACCCTCCTCCTCATGCTGAACTTTGATCCCTTTGCTGCTGCTACCTGTTTTTGACTGCTGTTTGATCTCTTCTTGGCGAAGAGCTACCCACATCTCGTCCCAAGGTAGGAGAGTTCCTTTTCCTAGGATACTCTAGACAAACACTTACCAATCTTTTGAGACAACATTCAGGGCTGCCCTCACCATAAGCTCCTGATCCGGTGTCGCTCCTGTAGCAGTCAACTGGTCTCAGATATTATTCAGTCCTCTGAGGAAGGTGTCAATCAATTGACCCTTCTTCATCTGATACAACCTCATTTGGTTCTCAAGCAACATTCTTCTTTTCACAGAAGTATGCTGGTACAGGTTCTTGAGAGCCTCCCAAATCTCAACTGTCGTTTCCTTCTTGGCTATATGTGGTACCACATGATCCTTGACCCCATCAAGGATAATGCACTTGGCCCTTGCCATCGCCTCCTCGTACTTGTCTTTATCATTGGGGTCGACTGGGATAGCTATAACCTTCAAGGCGAAGTTCTTGACATGATTCCTGTCAAGCATTGATAAGATTTTGGCCTTCCAGATTGTGAAATTCGATGCTCCGTCTAGTCTATCCTGGTCTCTTACCTCGTGTAGTGCCATGACGCTCCTTTGCTTCCCTCCTGGAAGTTTTCTATTCGACTCCTTTGAGTCTCTACTTCCTGTCTGGAAGTTCTCTTCTAGACTCCCTTTGAGCCCTAATTTCCCTCCTAGAAATCCTTTTGCCGCTTGTCGAGATGTCCCCTACTTTGATTGTCTTGTGCAACTGCATTGCTGATCTAGGTTCCTTGGATAGAAACCCTCGGTAACAACTCCTCTGGTCCTGCTTTGTCAGGTACTATTCTGACTACAGTACCTCACCAACTCCACTCTGCAATATTTCTGTAGCCTTCTAGACTCCAACAACTGCCTCTCTGTGAACTGCGTCAACCCCTCTTTGCCCCCGCTGGCTCTGTGACAGCCCTGGGATGCCCTGCATCAGCCCTCTGGCCTTCTGCGTCAGCAACGCTAGCCTCTCTGAGGCTTTGCGTAGTTTCCGGCTTCCTCTGCGTGGCTTTGGCTGGCTTTGCGTCACACTTCCTTGGCTTTTGCGCTGCTAGAAACAGCGTCTGTCACTTCGGGACAGTTGTTTTCTACTGCTATTGCTCTGCTCGGCTGATGTCTTTTAGTCTTCTTGTGATCTGCATTCACCCTTTGATACCATGTTGAAGTTTCTAATTTTCCTTAGTTAGAAACCCTTCATGCACTTTTTTTGATTTATTCCTACCTACTTGTTATTTTTTTTCTTTAACAAGTTATTTACAAATTAAATACTGAAAATAAACACCAGTGCATGCTCAACCTATTACAGATCAACAACTAAAAGAAACAAGAACAAACGCACCACATGACACCATTATTTTTGGACCAATGTCCTCGGAAAAACCCAATGCGGGAAAACCGGTGCAACTATCTGAGGGTTTTCTTATTAAGCAATATCAGAGTACAATCTGGGTGCTGAAACTGGCCTACCCAACAAAGAATTTCCTTAGCAGCTATACTTCACAGTTTGAGAGAAATTTCCTTGTTGAAACCCTGGAAAATCCTTTCGGCAACTCCTTAGCACAAAACTGGTCCTGCAACCCCAGCGTCTGCCCAATCTGGACTGCGTCAGCCCCTCTCTGTCTCACGCTGACCCTGCGTCAGCCTTTCTAGGCTTGCGTCAGCCCCAAGAGGCCTTGTGTCAGCTCTGGGAGCCTCTGCGTCAGCTACGCTGGCCCCTCTGGTGCTCTGCGCAACACTTGGCTGCCTTTGCATGGCGCTGTGTGAGCCCTTGCTGGCTCTGCGTCACCCTCCTTTGTTGCTGCGTTGCTCTCCCAGCACAATCTCTGCCTTCTCTATTTCTTTGTACTCAATGCTCCTCAGCTGCTCTCCCGATCACTGATTCTATCTCTCTTAGCAAACCCCGCTCTAGAGAATAGAATGATTGATCATCTGGTGTATTTTCCAAGTGACCCTCAAGCTTCCTCTTATACTTTTCCTGTTGACATATCAACGGCCAAGATTAAGACCCTAATCAACGGCTAAGATTAGATCTGGCTTGATCTATGTCTTTTGGACTATTCTAACACAGTTTCATATTAATACACATTAATATTTCATTTTCCCTAATTTTAGACTTAGGGACTCCAATAAAAATATTAATTATTTTAAAATCTCTTGAACTGTTTAGAATCTGCCCAAACCCTTTCTGGGTATTGGAGATCTCATGTGCCCCATCCTCTCCACCAAAATTCGTGGCTAGAGCACATCTTATGCTACTCCAAATCAACACATTTTATTATATTCAACAGCATATAGTTGCAATGCATTTTTCCCAACAATCTAATGTTCCTAGTGAGGTTGAGCAAATATATGCATTGAACTCTGTTTAAGTGTAGTTTAACAACATATATTTTCTAGCAGTTTTCCACAGCGTAATGGTCACAGTAGTTTAGATAGAGGTCAATTTCTGCATTGCCAATCCTACATTAGTGGGTACCCAAGTAGTGAGGAAAATTGTGAACTTCCAAGAGGGTCATTCACTAATGGTATTAAAATAAGTGAAGAAGTGGAGAGCACTAATGGTAAATATGCTTATATAATATATTCCTTTAAACTATAGACATGCGGAAAGACACATGTTCCTTTCTTTCTAATTTCTGTTCCTAAGATCCATGCAATGCCTATCAATGAGAGGCTATGGTTTGAACGCCAGGAATTGAGCCAAGTCCTTTTAAACAAGCCACCTGTTAATTACAATAATGGAAGCCTTTCTTCACACACGGATATTTTCCTAGATGGCTTGCCTTCACAAGTTATGGAACAGCCCATGTGTCCTGTTTTAATTCCCATGTCTTGCGCTGCTGCAATGTCTTCTTTATGGTCTGATAATTGTACTAAAAAAACAAGTGTATTTACACATTTAAGGAGAGTCCATAGACTGATGTGTCCCATTACAGAGACCACGAATATCTGTTGAGACAGAGTCTTGTTGCAAAATCATATGTTTAGCAATATCTGCAGAAGCTTCTCTAGTTTTATGGGTAAAAGCCTGAAATCTTGGGAGGAGCAGATGATAATAGGTTGGATATTGAGCTTATTGATTGACAAGTTGTCAATGATGGCATTGCAATAAACTACAAGCAGAGGAAAGTGAAAAATGCTGGAAAAGAGTCCAATACTTCGGGTTGAAACCCAAACTAAGTCTGTTCATAATAGTCTGGATATTGAGGTCACAGATGAACAGACTGGTAATGATGGCATGGTAGTAAATTTCAAGAGTGACTCTTGCAAAGCTGTTAAAGTGTCAAATCTGCAGGATGAAAGTCAAATTAAGTCCAATGATGGAGAACCTATTTCACATAGGCTGAAAAGAAGAAATCTAATTCAGCCAGAGTTCAATTATCATGTAACGTTTTAAGCAAATGTTCTTCCTGTTTCTGTTCCAGAATCAGTTGAGAAGAGCTCTGTTGAAAGCAAAATTTTGGGTAGCTAGAGATGATCCAAGTACCAATTTTATTGTCAATGGAAGTGCTTAAGTTTTGGAATCAGCGAAGAAGTGTCCTGTTAAAAGCGAAATTTTGACTGACCCAAAGAATGTTGCAAGTATAAACATGTTTTTGAATATAGGTGTGGTGGGCCTTCTAGATTCCATTTGTGCTTCAGAATTACTCTAGTAGTGCTCCCTTGAAAGCACAATTTGACTCAGTCAAAGAGTGATGCAAATACAAACATTATTGTATAAGTGGTAGGCCTTCTAGATTCTGTTTGTGTTTCAGAATTATTGAAGAAGTGCCCTGCTGGAAAAAAAACTGACTCAGCTAGAGAATGATGCTAGTACAAACACTATTTTGTTTCAAGAGATGCTTTTTACGGCCCAATATGAAGGAGATGTGTTTTAAAATATGACAACAATTAAATTAAAAGAAAATTTCAAAACCAAAATTTACTCAGGTAAATATTTGGTGGTTAGTGTAATGGTGTTGGTTGACGAAACCTGTGGTAGTTCGTATAACGAATATAAAAGTGCCAAGATAGTTATATCAAGGCAGCCCGAAAGATAGGTGGGAGTGGGTTGTAAGCCTGATTGTAATTGTTCATCTTCGATGTTCCCCCAATGTTTACCGTGTAAAAATTGTGTTGTATGTTATTCTCAATCTTGTCATTATTTCTTTGCTGTTGTCAATATTTTTCACTCTCAATTACCAACAAGTGATATTAGAACAAGGATGCGTGCAATGATTTCTTGGATGTCTGCATAGAGGAAGAGTGGTAGGTCAAGGCTGTAGAGCCAAAGAAGGGAACCTGCACGCATAAAAGATAGTTTGTTTGTGAACTCGTAGATCCATGGTGGCAGAGGAGTAGATGTCAGATTTTTCATTGTAGGCACAGTCTAATGTGGTCAAACTGAGTAGTTAGTTTGCAGAAGATATGCAGTGGAGGCCGTTTTGCAAAAAAAGGTGTTGAGTCGCAGTTCCATTAAAGAAGAGGAAAGCCATCTGTTGGACGTGGAGGTTGACAAGCTGTGGTGAAAGCCAAGTCTGCACAGAGATTTTTGCAGAGAAACCCTTGCCGATGGAGAGGAATATCAAACTCTAAATACCACAGCCGTGTGCATGCAAGCTACAAAAGGACACCCTAACAAGCTGGAGCGGAGAATCAAGTGTAGATGTCAAGGAAAATCCCAGCCAGTGCAACTGATATTGGAGAAGATTATATATATAATATATATATAATAATATATTATATATATATTATATAAGTTTATAAAAATTAAAAAGGTGGATATATATTGTGGATAATTAAATATATAAAGAAGCTGTGGGGTTTGTGAAAAACGGGATTTAAGAAACAAGGTTTGTGAAAGTATTTAGTTTTTTTTTTTTTTTATATATATATATATATATATATTTAATTTTTCGAATTGACACATTTATAACAAAAAACGATTTGGAGGGAGAGTCTGCAGGTAGAGAATAATGACTAAGGTGATGAATACCAAATTTGAGGTGGCAAAACTTAATGGTAAATATAACCTTAAATTACAGAAACTTAAATGCGAGATTTGTGTAGAAAATTTATGCGTTGCTGTAGCCCAACCCAGTTTCATGTTTTGCATGGTTTAATGCCAAAACCCATCATAAAACGTATGACTGATATTTATATTAATTTTGCATTTAGCTTGAAACAAAAGGCTACAGTGCTACACTACCATTTTGAACTTCAATAACTAATACAAGATAAAATATGCAAGCACACACACAAGATTTTAACACTTGTTTTTGGTCCAATGACCTGGAAAAACCTGTGAGGGGAAAACCAACCTTCAAGGATAATTTTATTTGCGTCTTGAGAAATTTCTTGCAACAAAATTACTAAAAGAAATATCTCTTCCCTTGAAGAAACAACTCAGAGGTTCTCTTTACACTGAATTCTGGACTGATATTATTCACCCACAGTGTGCTCTCCTTCAGTGGAAATACCAGACTCTTAACAATTTCTCAAGGTCTGGAAATTGAACCACAAATTAGTCTCATTCTGCTCCGGAACTCAGGTTAGCTTCAGCTTGAAATGTCCACACCAGAAGCAGCGTCCTCCTCCCTTAAACTACACGCTGAACCACTATCAAAACATAGGCCTGTGAAGCTCGCTGACTACACACATAACTGGCCCGAAAATCACGTAGAACAGGTCTGAGAAACATGCCTAAGAGACCCGAAAAACTCAGGATTGGTTGTGGCGAAGTGTAGGAGAGATTCCAGCTGCCTGTACGCTGATTTTGGTGAGTTTCAGACCTGAAAGGAACTCGGCCTGTTAGCAGAGTATTGGTTGACTGTTCTCCTTAAAAATGGACCTCTGTTCTTGCCTCTAACTTGGCCTCCAAGAGACTCTACTATGGCTTATTTCTTGTTCTTTGCTGTAAGGTTTCACACAAATTCTCTTCCTCCTCTTGCTCTCCTCTCCTCAATAGCTTCTCTTGAGAATGAATGAGAGAATGGTTCCTTTTCCCTCTTTTGTCTCTCCAAAGTATAAAGAACCCTAACCCTTAGATCTAATGGCTGGGATTAAATCTCAGCTGATTAGAATTAGATCAAGGGTGGAGATCAATCCCTCTTTTGATTGCCTCCCTCATGTGGTCCCCCTTCATTAATGAACCTCCTTGTAATTTTTAATGTTTTAGTAGCATAGTCACTTTTTCTCTCATAAAGCCACTTTAATAACATAAAGTGTACTTAGTACTTTACACACAATGACTTTTTAAATACATGTGACTTTAATAACTTAAAGCACCTAGTGCAAGTCTCATAAAAAGTACTTTAGCTCCTTGACAAAAATAAATCACATAATGTCACTCAGACAAAAGATGATTAATGTGTCTCCTTAGGCCAAAGGGAGAAATGCCTATGAAACAACTCCTTGGTACCCCTATTTTCAACACTCCTCTTATTGAGGAAGGTGTTTCTCACCACTCCCATTCTGTCTTTGAACAATACATGCTTGCCCCATGGCAATGACTTGGTGAGAATGTCTACTACCTATTCACCAGTGGCTATATACTCGAGCTTCACAACTCCCCTTTGACCCGAGTCTCTGATGAAGTGGTTTCTGATTTCAATATGCTTTGATCAGTCATGAAATACTGGATTCACAAAGAGTTTAATACACAACTCTGGTTGTCACAGAATATCGTAGTTGGTCTCAACCTTTGACCAGATAATCCAAATAACATCTTGTGAAGCCAAAGTGCCTTGCAACCTGCCTAACTAGTTGCCATATAATTTGTATCTGAGCTGCTCAATGCCACTTACTTTTGTTTCTTGCTGAACCATGACACAACTCCTGAGCCCAACGAGAAACAACACCCATAAGTACTCTTCCTGTCACTAGCACTGCCAGCCCAATCTGAGTTCGTGCAAATAATCAATCTGACTTCATCTCCCATGACATAGTCTAGACTATAGTCCAATGTGCCTTGTAGGTACCTCAATATATGTTTCGTAGCCACCCAATGCACTCTCTTGGGCTCCATCATAAACTAACTCAATGTGTTGACTGCGAAACAAATATTCGGTCTAGTGTTGACTAGATACATCAAAGAACCGATCAACTAACGATTCAAGGTGGGGTTCACCAACTCAGAATCTAAAGCATGCAACTTCTTCTAGTTGGTGATCATAAGAGTAGCCATAGGCTTGTAACACTCCATTGGGAATCTCCTCATGGTATCATCTGCATACTTGCCCTGGACGATGAAGATATGCCCATCCTCATGCCAAACCTCCAACCCCAAGATGTAATGCATCAGTCCCATATCGATCGTGTCAAACTCTAAAGCAAGATCTCTCTTGTAGTGCTGGATGAGTTTGTTGTCTCATGTAATAAACAAGTTATCCACATACAAACCAGAATGAGTGGATTGTCACCAACCATAATGAAATAGAGGTTTGGATTTGCATCACTCTTCTGGAAACCCATTTGGTGCAAGTAGTCATCTATCCTCTTGTACCATGCTCTTGGTGCTTGCTTCAGTCCATACAAGGCTTTCTTAAGCTTGCACACATGAGACCCCCTCCCATGCACCTCAAAGCCCTTTGGTTGCTCAATGTACACCTGGTCCTAGAGGAAGGCAGTCATCACATCCATTTGGTGAATCCTCCAACTCATCTCAACTACTATAGAAATGACTGTTCTAATGTAAGTGTAACGAGCAACTGGAGTGAAGGTCTCATAGTAAACTCCCTCTACCTATGAGAACCCCTTTGCCACAAAACAAGCTTTGAACTTCTCCACACTGCCATTTGCAACATGTTTGATCTTGCAGAGACACCTAGAAGTCACCATCGACTTCCCCTTAGGTCTTGGCACTACCTCCCAGACATCATTCTTCATGATGGAGGCATACTCCTCCACTATGGCATCCCTCTAAATATGCTGACTGGTGGTCTCCTCATAACTAGCTGGCTCTGTCTCGACAACATCTACCACAAAGCCACCCAACCTCTCTAGTGGTTTGATGACTCTGATCTCCCTCATTGACCACTTGGGTTTCCCCACTGCCTCCTTGGCTTCCTTCAAATTATCATGAAGCCATCTCGACTTCCTCTTCATTGCCTCTCCTCTGGTGGTATGGGAAAATCCTTAACTGGAGCCTCTCCTCCTGACGAGGAAGGCTCTTCTATGATCAATGGAGATCTTAGACTCTGAGATTCTGCACGTGACTATCCTGCATCAAGTGATCCTGCACTCAGTGATACTAGAGTCTGTGAACTTGTCACCCCTGAAGAAGGTGACCCTCTTGACCTTGGTGTACCACCTGGAGATCTTGAAACCTGTGGTGTGGCCCCTTGTTGAGGAGCCTGTTGCTCTACTTGATCAACCTCCTGAGACCTCTTCAAGGCCGTCTCCTCCTCAAATCTCACATCTCGCCTTTGGACAACTTTCCTCTACATAGGAATATATATATATATATATTATATATATAATATATATATATATATATATGATAGGCTTTGCTGGTCACTGTAACCCAAAGAATACCCATCTCTGTAGCGGGTTCTAAATTTGTCCTCTTCTCCTTAGGGACGTGTGAGTATGTAAGGCACCCAAAGATCCTGATGTGCCCAACCTCTTCCTTCTTGCCAAAAAACACCTCCTTAGGAGTCTTGGGGAGCCCAACCTCTTACTTCTTCTTAGACTTTGTGCTTCTGTGATTCATGGTATATTGTTCAAATCTTCCGGAAAAATCACAATGAGAACAAACTTAGGAAAACACCTCCTTAGGAGTCTTGCTCCCCAAGACTCTGTGGGTTCCTGTTCTGCAAATACATTGCAGTGTTACATGCCTCGACCCACAAGAAGAAAGGTAATCTTTGATCATGTAACATTGCTCTTGCTGCACCCACTATAGCCCTGTTCTTCCTCTTTGCTACCCCATTCCATTTTTTCTCTAAGGCACTATGTACTCCCACTTGATGCCCGCACTCCTACAAAACTCGTTCATCTATGTGGAGGTATACTCATCCCCATTATCTGATCTCAACACCTTGATATTCCTCCCTGTCTGGTTCTCCACAAGAGCCTTAAACTCTTGGAATCTTTTGAAGACCTCATCCTTGGTCTTTAGAAGGAAAATCCAGGTCTTCCTGGAGTGGTCATCAATGAAGGTCACATAGTACTCACATCCACTCAGTGATACATGAGACATAAGACCACAAATATCAGAGTGTACCAAGGCAAGGAGACCTACAACGCTATTGTCACTGCTTGGGAAAGGTGTCTTGGTGTACTTTCCCAAAGCACACCCCCAACACATCATGATGCTTAGTGTTGAACTCCGGTAAGCCTGTGAACATCATTCTCAACTTCCTAAAAGCTCCATAGTGCAAATTGGCCATCCTCCTGTGCCATAACTTGCATAACTCACTGTTACTAGTCTGCGCCACCAAGGCTCTAATAGGCTGAAACATAAACCTGTATAGACTCCCACTTTGGACTCCAATAGGTCTAGCATGCTCAACACTAGATCCCCAGGGTATCAACACTTGTCCTCTACAGAACACCACCTCAAACCCTCTGTCTTCCAAGCTGGAGACTGATATCTAGTTCTTCTTCACCCTAGAACATAAAGAACATCTGTCACTTTTAGAGGAGGTAATGACTCCCTCTGAAATGATATTGTCCCCACTCCTGTTGCTTTGACCTTGGAGTTATCTGCAAGCACAACCTCCAAATACTTATCATCCTCTGAGATACCCGTGAATCACTCTCTCATTCCAGTCATATGGCAGGATGATCCACTGTCAACAAACCATGCACGGGAAGATGTAACATGAGTGGCTAAACTCCCCACCAAGGCAAACTCATCCACCTCTGCTGATAAGGCAAACTCATCCACCTCTGCTGATAAGGCAAACTCAATGTCAAATCTGGAAGTGAACTTGTCCACCTCTACCGAAGCTGCAAGTCCTTGCTTCTACTTGCTCTTCTCGTTGGGACACTAAACAACATAGTGGCCCATCTTCCCACAAGCAAAGCATTTCACTTTGCTCATGTCCTTGTTTGCCTTCTGCTCCCCCTTTTCTTGCTTTGCTCCACTAGAAGACCCCTTCTTGGCCTTCTTCTTCTTTCCCTTAGCTGTAAGGGCAACATTCTCCTCCTCACCTCCCCCACTGCTATGGTTGCCTGCCTTAATACTCCTGATCCCCTCCTAGATGACATCGTCTCACATCCCCCTCCAATTTGGAATGGGTTGTTGGCCACAATGCCATGTATGAATCCATCCCATTTTTGGGTGAATCCATATAATGCAATCCTGACCAATTGGTTCTCTAGGATAGCCTCTCCCACGATAGCCAACTCATCCTTCACCTGTGAGATCTTGGTGAGGTATGAGGTCACATTGTCGGCCTTGGTCATCTTGGTGTTTCTTAGCATTTGCCAAGACACAATCTTCTTGTTCTCATTGGAGCTTTGGTGTAATATGATTAGGGACTCTCACATCTTGTAGGCAAACCTCTTCCCGGTCACATGAGGGAATAAGTGGTCTTTAAAGGCATCTAGAGGGATCCTCTTAGCCTTCACATTCTTCTTGTTGAAGTCCACTAACTGAGCTGGATCAGTAGGTGGTTGCACAAGAGCCTCAACATTGTCCCACACTTCAACTTCCTCCAGTAAAAACATCATCCTCTCCTTCTAGGGGCCAAAATTATCAGCCCCACTCAATCTGTTCTCCACCCTCAAACCAGTAGCCTTGACCCTCAAAACCAACAAATAGGAGCAAAATGTTACTAGGCAATCTCCTCCCTCTCAACCAACAAATCTCTGGGCTCCTGACCGAGGTTTAGTGACTGCTGTTCACTGAGATGACAAAATTTTAGCTTGCTAGTCTTCTTATCAATTGATGTAAAATTCAGATCTGACTGCTCTCAGGCTCTGATACCATGTAGAAAATTTATGCACTACTGTAGCCCAACCTAGTTTCAAGTTTTGCATGGTTTAATGCCCAGACCCATCATAAAACATATGACTGATATTTATATTAATTTTGCAGTTAGCTTGAAACAAAAGGCTACACTACCATTTTGAACTTCAACAACTGATACAAGAGAAAATATGCAAGCACACACACAACATTTTAACACTCTTGTTTTTGGTCCAGTGACCTTGGAAAAACCCACAAGGGGAAAAACTAGTCTTCAAGGAGAATTTTATTTGCTTCTTGAGAGATTTCTTACAACAAAATTACAACAAGAAATTTAACTTATCTCTTCCCTCGAAGAAGCAACTCAGAGGTTTTATTTACACTGAATTCTGGACTGATATTATTCACCCACAGTCTGCTCTCCTTCAGTGGAAATATCGGCCTCTTAACAACTTCTTAAGGTCTGCAAATCAAACCACAAATTAGTATCATTCTGCTTCAGAACTCGTGTTAGCTTCAACAGGAAAAGTGCACACCAGAAGTAGCCTCCTCCTCCCTTAAACTACATGCTGAACCACTGTCAAAACACAAGCTCGTGAAGCTCGTTGACTACACATAGAACTAGCCCAAAAATCACGTAGAACATGCTTGAGAAACATGCCTAATAGACTTGAAAGACTTGGGATTGGTTGTGGCTGAGTGTAGAGAGATTCCACCTGCCTGTACGCTGATTTTGGTGAGTTTCAGACCTAAAAATAACTCAGCCTGTTAGCAGATTATTGGTTGACTGTTCTCCTTAAAAATCGACCTCTGTTCTCGCCTCTAACTTGGCCTCCAGGAGATTCGATCTACCGTGGCTTATTTCTTGTTCTCTGCTATAAGATTTCACACAAGATCTACCGTGGCTTATTTTGGACGATTGCCACATTTTGTAACATGAGAGATGATTCTATGGAAAGAAAAGTTGATGTGTTTAATACTTTTAAACAATTCAGAGTTATGGTAGAAAATAACACTGACAGAATAAGCAAATGTTTAAGAACAAATAATGGAGGCGAGTTCAGTTCTTTAGAATTCGAAAAATATTGCATAGAAGCTGGGATCATAAGGCATGAAACCATTGTATATACTCCCTAGCAAAATGGTGTAGTAGAACACATCAACAAGATTCTTCTAGAAAGAGCAAGGAGCATGCTCAACAATGCGAATTTGCAACCAAAGTTGTGGGTGGACACAGTGACTACTGCTTGTTATCTTGTAAATCAATCACCAACAGTTGCAATAGATTGTAAAATCCCTGAATAGTAGGTATGGATAGGACGTCCTTGCGATTATTTAAATTTTATTTTTTTTGGTTGTGAAGCTTATGCGCTTATTCCTAAGAATCAATGTTCTAAGTTAGACCCCAGATCAAAGACATATATTTTTGTTGGTTATGATGATGTAGCTAAGGGCTATGAGTTGTGGGATTGTACCACCCACACAATCATCATTAGCAGAGATGTAATATTTGATGAATCTTCTCTCATTAGATCAGAGAGTGTAAAAGTTGTATTTGAAATGGGAACATGTAACCTTAAATCAACAAATTCAATTGGAGACTCATCCATCTATAGACTAAGGGAACAGGATGAATAGAAGTATGTTGAGAAAATACTTGTAAAATTCAGGATGAATAGTGTGAAATTTGTAAATATCCTTTTTGCTTCCTATTTTAATCTTTCTTCAGGTTTATGTCCTAGTAGTGAGGAAGAAAATGATTATATGTCTTGTGTACCATATGCTAATGTTATAGGAAGATTGATGTATGCAATGATATGTACCAGACCAGATATTTCACCTGTGGGTGTTGTGAGCAGGTACATGGCAAATCTAGCAAAAGAACATTGGAATGCAGTGAAATGGATGTTTTAGTATCTTAGAGGCACAAGTGATTATTGCATCACCTTTAATGGTAATAATGATTCTATATGTGGTTATGTTGATTCAGATTTAGACGGTGATTTGGACATGAGGAGTCTACTTTAGGTTGTGTCTTTACTCTTGGAGGAGGATCTATTAGTTGGATGTCAAAGCTTCAAAAAACAATTGCTTTATCACTGTCTCACATGCTTGCAAAGAGGCAACTTCTTTGAAGGGTCTTTTGGGTGAGTTATAAAGAGTGCAAAATAACGTAATTGCATTTTGTGATAGTCAAAGTGTTATTCATTTAGCTACATTTCCAACTCATCATAGTAAGACTAAGCATATTGATATTAAGTATCATTTTGTAAGATAGGTCATTGATGGAGGTGGAATAGATCCTAAAAAGGTTTACATTCAAGAAAACTGTGTAGATATGTTTACTAAACCAGTGTTGTTAGAGATGTTGTGGTGTTTGGCTTGTCTTGGCTTACAGAAGAGGGGATGAATGAGCTTGGCAAATGTATTAAGTGAATTAAGGGGATGAAAGGTGGAGATTGTTAAAATATGACAACAATTAAATTACAAGAAAATATAAAAACCAAATTTACTTAGATAAATATTTGGTGGTTAGTCTAACAGTGTTGGTTTCTGAAACAATGGTAGTTCGTATAACAAATGTAACAGTGCGAAGATAGTTATATCAAGGTAGCTTGAGAGATGGATGAAGTGGGTTGTAAGCTTGATTGTAATTGATCATCTTTGATAATAAAATACCTTACCTTTCCCAGTAGATGTTTCCTTAATAAATTGTCATGGTTTTACCAAAAATTTGTGGTGTGCGTTATTGTCAATCTTTTCATTATTTCTTTTCTGTTATCAATATTTTTTAGACTCTCAATCACTAACAAGGTGTAATTCTTTACGTGCTCAACATGGAGTTGACATGGCATTACAAAAATATTAATAACGAAAAAATATTTCAATTTTGGAAATAAGTAAAATATTTTTATATCAAATATCAACTTTCTATATATATATATATAGACATATATGTCTGTATTAATGTTTTGCCATAAGTAATTGCTTTTCATTAAGTGCTTCCTACATCCCAATACGAGGGAAAATGTGTAATTCCTTCTGTATTCAACATGGAGTAACGTTGAATCTATCGTGTGTATAGAAGGATTCAAGTCTCTCAAGCTGAAAACGTTTTTTAGATTGAAAAAATAGAGGGAATGTTTATATGTCGAAGGCTTGATCCTTTTCAACGCATGATAGATTTGGAGTTAAAATGGACCTATATTGGTGTTTTGTGTGTGTATAAAGAATCAACATAGATCTATCTTAACTTCAAATCTATCATGTGTGAAGAGAAATCAAGTTCCCTAGGGTGAAAACTTTTTTTAGATTGAAAAAACTGAGGGAACATTTGTTCAAGTTCCCCAGGGTGAAAACTTTTTTAGATTGAAAAAACTGAGGGAACATTTGTACCTTGAAAAATTTGACCCCTTTCAATGCATGGTAGATCCGGAGTGAAGATGGATCTACGCTGGTGTGTGTATATATATATCAGGGTAGATCCATCTTAACTCTGAATCTATCATGTGTGGAAAGGAATCAGGTCCCTTGTGGTGAAAACTTCTAGATTAAAAAAATTTGGTTTTTTTTTTTGGATTTAGAGGGATTTGATCCCTTTCAGTAGTGATAAATGTAAAATTAAGATGGATCAACTCTAGGCATGTGGCAGGCCTTCTAAATTATGATGGTGTTTAAAAATAAAAAAGGAAGTGCCCTGTTGAAAGCGAAAGACCAACGTTTTCGTAAGTAGAAGTTTGGTAGGTCTAGATTCTGATTGCATTTCAGAATAAGAGGGAGGGTGCCCTGTTGAATTAAAAAAATTGTCTCAACTAGAAAAGGATGCAGGTCTAAACTCATTGCTATGAGAAAGTGCCCCCATTGAAAGCAAAAGTGCGAATCAGTAAGAAAACATGACCCCATTTTTATAAGTGTGGTAGACTTTGTAAGTTCCGTTTCTGTTCCAAGTTACGGTGAAGAGTATACTATGGAAAACAATATTCTGGTTCAGTGAGGGAGTGAGGGAATGACGTAAGCAAAAATTATATTGCTAATAAAAGTGCAGCAGGCCTTGTGGATTCATCGGTTGTCACTGTTCAGGAGATGCCTGTTGCGAACCCAATGGACGCTGAGGAAAAATCATTTTGTCTCTACACGCAAGGAAAGATATCAAAGATGATTAAATGTGGAATGTCTGTTTCAATCAGAGGTGTGATTAGAGCATGTAGATTCTTTTGGCATAATGGTCATGCGGTTTTTCCAAATGAAAGGAGTCCCCATCATTTTGTGTAATAATTATATATTGTAACTTAATTGTTTTGTTCACAAATCTGTACATACCTCTCTCTGGAAGCTTTTTATTTATTTCCGTATGTTGTACATGATTTACATTTTCCTTTTAAAACAAATTTCATTCATGTGAAGGCGTTGATGAACACTATCTGTTTTCATCGAGGCAATTAAGTATTGTATACGCACTTTTCCTATATAGAAGCTTGTGCAAATTGCTTGGAAGTTAATTGATCAGGGAGCCAATATTGCATGGGTGTGGTGGTTGAAAAATATGGCGCTGGTAGAAACAGGGTAGTGTGATTTCTGTGAACAGATTCATGTTGCAATATAGATATTATCAGATGATGTAATAGATGATGCGTTGTCTGCTGGTTGTAAAATATTAGAGAAAGGATTACGATGGTAGTTTCAATAGGGCTGTTCATCTTTAGCGAGTCCACTATTCATGTAACCCATTTGACAAAATAATCTTCAATCAGAACTTTTAATATGCTTTTCGAACTTGGGGGAAAGATGATCATGAGCAGTCAAAAGTGGTTGGGAAAAAAATTTAATCAAATGAATGTGGCATGCCCTTTTTGCGAAGAATAAAGCACTCCCGTAATTTTCTTATGAACTAATTAATGAACTTTCATTGATGTTTTGTAAACAACAATTATTGTGCTATTAATTCGTCTTTAGTATCTATTAAATTTTTTCCCGAGTATTAAATTTGGATTGAAGGGTTGCACCTTTCGAATGGAGAAACTTTATTACCAAAGTTTTTCATTAGGTTGTATCGAAGTAATAATTTTTATACAAGCAAAATTATTTTTCATGGATATAAATTGAACATTTTAATTGTTGATTATAATATTGCTTGCATCGGCAGCTAAAGAGGGACACTCATCTTTTATTTGATCAAATTAATTATAATAAATATCACAGTATAGATTTATCTCAACCCCAGATCTAACAAGCACACCTAAAAAGATCAAACAAGCACACCTAAAAAGATCAAACACAGACTTGATTTCAAACTATTCCTTTTAAAGACTATAATTCACTATGTTTTCTTAGTTCTCTATATTTTGATTGAAGGGGGTGCACATATTTGGGATGGAAAACTTGAGTATCAAGGTTTTTCTTGAGTCTTTTGTAACGAAGTAACAAGTATTATGCAAACAAAACTAATTTGCATGGGATATAAATAGTGGAGGAGCAAGTTCTTTTCAAACCTTGATGATAATATTACATGGACCACGGTCTAAAAAGAGGAAATCATTTATTATTACTTTGTTTGATAAAATTATTTGTAATAAGTATTAATATAAATTCATCTTAATTTTGGATCATTCATTTTAATCCTGAAATTAATAAACATAAAATATATCAAATATATATTTGATTTCAAATATCCAAAGATTCTGCTGTAAAAAATTGTAATTCATTGACATTTCCTAACTTTGGCTGCTGTTTCATCGGATTAGGCAAAAAAATAGTGGGGACTATGCAGCTCCGTGGCTCTTATTTTATGAGAATGATGTGTTGGTTTGTTTTAAATTTTTATTTTATAACGGTAATATGTTGGTTGATGTTGTATTTTTATTTTACGAGGAGGACGGGTTTATTTTGATTTTGATTTCGATGTGTAAACCTGTTTATTGATGAATGGGAAAAACATAGAAAAACCCGATTATAGAATTGACACTATCTCGGTTTAAGGAAGTTCTTAGACTACTGTCAAATTCAAATCCCTTCCCATCTCCAATATATACATTTAAAAGCATAGTGAAAACATAAAAGCAATATTTAGCATTTAGCTCACTTCTGGGGCTAATGGAAAGACCAATAGAATGAATTACGATGAATTTTGAAGACACATTACTAGCAAGTGTCAAAATTATCTGCAGAGAGTAACCATTCATAGTAATAAAGGGGATCCTTCTCAAGGTCTGAGATACAAGCATGTTAAGCCCGCTGAAATTGCAGGCTGATGGACAGGCTCTGCGACTGTAGAATAGAAAACCCTTAGTTTTCAGTCTCAGAAAACAAAAAATACTATTGGTAAAACAAGAAGGGCACCGATCCTTCGCCATTTGAATGTAGATGGACAATTGCGTGTGAGAGACACATGAATGTAAGAGGGGAATTGGCATACTGTAAGAGTCAGTGTCAATATGAGAATGCTTGGTCAATTGCTTAGCTTGCTCAACTGTTAGGGCTGAAGAGAACCCTCTGTCAGGTTGTCCAACATCACTGCTGCCGTGATGCAACACCAAGGTCGAATCTCCGGCATGCTTTGGTATGGAACTGCAGTCCTTATCTTGAGGTTGGATACATGGAAGCATAGCTTTCTCAACTGTTAGGGCTGAAGAGAACCCTCTGTCATCGTGTCCAAAAACACTGCTGCTGTGATGCAACACCAAGGTCGAATCTCCGGTGTGCTTTGGGATTGAACCGCAGTCCCTATTTTTAGGTTGGATACATGGAAGCCTCCAGGAGGATGACCTATTAGTGAAGCCAACAACATTGCTGCCGTGATGTGACACCAAGGCCGAATCTCCAGTGTGCTTTGGGATTGAATTGCAGTCCCTATCTTTAGGTTGAATACATGGAATTCCCTCGGAGGATGACCTATTGGTGAAGGTTGAGAAAGGCGCATCCAAATTTGGAGAAAATTTACTTTTGGGAGACCGTACAACAATCCATTCACCGGTGAGGCTTGCAAACCAATTCGGCCTCTCTTCAACGCTATCGATTTCACCGCCTCCTGCCAATTGCAGAATCCGATCTCGGGGTGAAGGACTTTGGCATGGCTCAAATGCCTTCATTCCTTGTGTTCCACTATATTCACCTGCCTGCCTTGCAGTGCGCAGATTACTAGACATTACAAATATAGGACAAATGGGCACATTCCTAGGCAACGTGGGACAAATTTGTGATCCACCGGAAGAGCAGGGGGCATCCCATCCCTGCTTTGCAACATCAAAATCCAGAGGACTGGTTGGGGATTGGGGATGACCGAGGCTCCTATCCTCCAGGAAAGAGGTGCCCTCGTTGAGAAAAGGATGGCTTAGCAGCTGTTCACTGGTCCACCTTTTCCTGGGATCTCTTCTCAGGCATTTCTCTAGGAAATCCTGGATTTGAGGTGAAAGCGAAGCAGGCACCTCAGGCAGCTCCTCTGTGCATCCAATTCGATACATTGTGGTTAGGTGATTGGATACTGGACTCCATGGATGCCTGCCAGTTGCCATCTCCAACACAGTGCAGCCAAGAGACCAAATATCAGAAGCAGGCCCCTGCTCAACCTGGTTCACCACCTCTGGAGCCATCCACAGAGGGGTCCCCCTCAGCTGCAGGGCCTCCGTGCTCACCCCCTCATTACCAATCCTCTTGGAAGAACCAAAGTCAGCAAGCTTCACACCATTTGCCCCCACAAGAACATTCTTCCCCTTGATATCACAGTGTACAATCCCCTGCCTGTGGAGATATTGAATCCCACGTAGGATGCCACGTGTGTAGGATCTGATGATCGACTCGTCAAGCCGACCCCCAAACTTGTGCAACAGGTCTCCAACGCTGCCACCAGGCACGTACTCTATGAACATATTGTACATCCACACACCATTCTCAATGCTGTAATCCTGTCCCAGGCAGCTTACAACGTATGGAGAATCCAGAGACTGCAAAATCCGGTACTCGTTCTCCAGAGAAGAAATAGAAGTTGCCGTGGACTTGACAGCAAACAGATGGCCATTAGACTTGCTAATGGCAAGGCTGACTGAACCAAAAGCTCCGGCTCCAATAAGCCCACCTCGCACCCAATTTCCTCCTGATGTCATTCTAATCTCATAGCGCAAATACTGCACAATTCATGACAGATATTTACATTTCGGGCATATATATAGAGAGGGGGAAATTCTGATCGGGTTATGGCTTTCGTGGGGACCTCAGAAACACTCCATTAGGCGCGGGCACGCCTCTTCCATGTCGTCTTGGCCGGCACTCTTACGTGCAATCTTTCGTTTGAACTAATTTTTTTTAGTATTATGTTTCCTTTGAATCTGGGCATTCGTGAATATCTTTATATATAACTTCTTGTACTCCCCCGCCTCGCAAGGGGCCAACAAATTGTTTGAGTCGTTGCTCACGACATGAGAGAGGCGGGGAAGCCCCGCTGCAACGTGACGTATACGCGAACGAATATTACTGAAGATTGTCAACTCGTACCCAATTCACGCTTGGTACAAACCTCATTGTCAATTTCTTAGTGCCTCGTCAATGTCACCTTTTGATGGGATGGACAGTTAATTTTAGACCAGGGATAGTGATTTGTCTGATGCAAGCAAGAGTGACCCTCTGTACCGTCGGATTCTCGGAATAGTTTTTGGTGGCCAAAACTCAGGTATATTACCTGTATTATGTTGATATCTGAAATGAACACTCTATACGTGAAGAAGTGCATTTATACGTCATGGGTTACATCTGCTGCACTTAATGGCCATTGACCTTTGTACTCATACGTTTCCCTTCGAATATTTTATCCTGATTGTATGAGTACATTTTGACACATGCTTGGCGAGACACAACTTTATTCTGGTTTTGAAACGTTGCTATTGAGTATCATTATGACTTTACACATGCTTGAGAACTTGAAAAACCTATTTTATTGGTTTATTTTCAAAACATGATATTGGCCATCTTCATGGCAAAAGATTAATTAGATAATGGAGTTGGAAACTCGTCCAAGTGGTTGCATGTTAATACTTGCCAGGTGAGGGGTTTTTGTGGGGTTCTTGCAGTTTGAAGGAGCATGTCAGTCTGCCCACTCCGCCCACTCCTTTTCGCGGAAATGTTATTTTCGAATCTCGTTGGGACTTCATCCTAATGGTATTATTGGTATTATTGAAAGTTTTATGGTCAGTGATATTGAAATTGTAAAATTTACGTCTTTAGTTAAATTATAATATCAACTCATTAAAAAAATTATATATTCCAGGGATATATAATAAATGGTAATTTAAAAAATATTTTTTGAATTTTAATAATATATTTATATATAATATCAATTTATAAATATTATATATTCCATGGATATATAATAAATGTTATTTTTGAAAATATATTTGAGGTTGTATATATTATATATATATATACTTTTGATTAATTTATTAAATATATTTAATTTCATAATAGATACAAATTTAAATTTCATTAATATTTATATATATATATAGATATATATATATTTATATTTCATAATAGATACAAATTTAAATTTTATAATAATGATGATATTTTTTTAAACATATATTATGACGTAATGTTGTATTTTGTTTTGGGTAAAGGTTATTTTTTATTGTTTTTTTTGTAAACTTAGGAGAGACCCTTTTTTCTATTGCCATAAATTGAAACCACTACATGCTTGTGGTGATCTCAACCCGCCCTGAGGGGAAACCGGGTTTCTTGACCACCTGAAGTTTTTAATAACTAGCCAAAAATAATAAGTTCTCAGTCTATCTTTCCAAGCTTTATATACATCAACCTTATATCTATTAATACTGTTTTTTGACTGCATATAAGATTGAACAAAAATCCTACAAATAGCTAACTGAAACTAGAACGAGACTTTATAAAACCTCCAAAAAACATGCCTTTTCTTTACTGGTTCCCTGCATCTTCCTACTGCTCCTTCTTTATTCCCAATTCGCTCGTCTGTAGCTGTTGCTGAATTTCTTCCAGCCTCTGATCCTGCATGAGCAAGGTGATTTGTATGTTCCTCAGCTCCTTTTTCAGATTTGGGATCCCCTGGGATAATTCTGCCATTTCCATGGCTACTTGTTCCATAGCCTTGGCTAGAAGCCTCTTCATTACCCAATATACGTGCAGAGATTGTTTATATAAGGTCATTCGACCGCGAGTATGATCCGGATCCGGAAGAAGATACACTCAATCCTCCATTTCCTCCTCCGACTGAGCCTGTATTGCCTCCTCTTCCAGATGCTCAATTATCCTTCTGATTTTTGGATTGGTCTTCTCACAGTAAGCCCTCTCAGCGGCCTGCACTTTCCTCCCTATCGTTTTCCTCCCCTTCCTGACTGTCCTTGATGTGCTGACCTCTCAAGCTTCCACCGTTCCTTCTCTGCACCTTCGTCCTCGCTCGCTTATTTCTTCGGCTCCTCCCCGTCTCCTCTGTCCTCCCCTGCCTCGTCGACCTCGTCCTCTTGCCCGTCTCCCGCTCTCCTCTGCGTCCTCCCGGTCCTGATTACCCCCGCCATCCTCTCTTCCTCTCTTCGTGGTCTTGTTCCCCATTGGTTTCTCGTTCCTTCCGAACTTTTCAATCACTGGCTCGCCTTTCTCCTTATCCGCGTTGAATTCGTCACTCTCATTCTCCGAGTCATCATCCACTGGGATAAATATCTTCTCTGTATCCCTCTCCATTACGCCTTTGCTCTTGACATCTCGGTTCCCTCGTCCCTGATTCCCTTCCTCTGCCTTGCTCCTCATCCATCTTCCTGCGTTCATGCTGCTTCCCTCCGCCATTCTTTCCTTACGCCTTGGTTTCCTTCCCTGCGTCACTGTTCTCTCGTTCCGGCTCCTACTTTCTCCCTTTCTCCAGGCTGTAATCGTCGACTTTTCGCCACCCTCTCTCGTTCTTTTGCATGCACTCCTTCTTTTCGTTCTTTTTCGCCAGCCCTTCTCCCTTATACCTCCCCTCCTTCTGCTCTTATGGCTCGCCTCCCTTTCCGCCTCGCTGCCCCATTCTCCCATACCATCATTCACCTGTCGATTTTCTGACATCCTGACAGATCTACCCGCCTCCATCGGTACTCTGCCGTCTCCTCGCTTTGAGATGATATCCTTCTCTCCAATCCGCTTGACTGTGCTCATCATTTCCTGACCCTCGCCTGCTCATTCCTGCATGCCACACCGTCGAACATTAATTATCCTGATTGCCACCTTGCTCATCCCGATTGGGAGTCTTTTCCTCATCCCTTTATCCTGTAATTGATTCATTATGATCGTGGGTAATTATGTTTTTTAGTTCTCCCCAGCTCTGGTCCTCTTCTATCGAAGGCCAACTACTGTCCAATCTTCTGATCGGCTCTTTACTCCCCCAATTCGCCAGTAGGTCCGCAGCCCTATTCCCTTTACGTCTCACGTGGTTTATAATTTTATACTCGATTCTACTTAGCAGACCTGCTATGTCTTGGATAATCCCCACTGTCCTCCAGCTTTTCGCCACTTGCTCCCAGCTCTTTCCATCCTTTAGTTTGCGTACATCCCTATTGTTACTTACGAATCTCCTTCTATCTCCAGATTCATGTATCTATTTCTCACTGCTATTCTTAATCCCTGATGTACTGCCCACAGCTCCGCTTCATTATTCGTCATTTCCCTTCCCCATTCCGCAAACACCCACCTTGTTTTTTCCTTGCTGTCCCTGAAGATACCCCTAGCCCTGCTGGCCCTGGGTTACCTTTAGACGCCCGGTCAAAATTCAGTTTGATGAAATATATACATATAATTTGGATAAATGTTTTGCTTATTAAATATATAAATTTATTTTAAAGAAAATTGTTTATTTTTTTAAATGAAATTATATTTTTAATATTAGAAAGAGATGTTCTTATGAAAGCTAATGAATTTGTTACAAATATATGTTACTAAAATTAACTTTATTTTTTTATTTTAGTGAATTTGTTACGAATATATGTTATTAAAATTAACTTTATTTTTGATTTTTTTGAATTTGAATGGGTTGATGAGATATAAAAGCGATTTATTTTCACCATTATTTTAAAGATTTTTTTTTTTGTTTTTTTATGAATTATATTTTTTGATTATTAGAAAAGAGATGTTTACAAATATATGTTATTAAAATTTAATTTTTTTTTTTGAATTTTTTATAAAAGTTATAGGGTGAGTAGAAATATAAAAATATATTTTTGAATTTATAGAGAAGAAATATATTTTTACAATTGAGTGAGTTAGAAATATAAAATGTCATTAAAGATATTTTTGAATTTATAAGGAAGAAATTTATTTTTATAATTAGGTATAAATATTTAAAATGTCATGAAAGATATTTTTTAATTTATGTGAATCCTTGAGATGTAATAAAAATATTATGGATTCTTAAATTCATTTTAAAAAATGGTTATGAAGAGATATTCTTTAATTTGTGGGAGTTGTTGAGATACATAAAATATTTATGGATTTTAAATTAATTAATATTGATTTATTTTTAAATATAGTATTTGGTATTATTATTGATATATTTTTTCAATAATTATGTGAATATTTTCATTCATTAAATTATTTATTTATTCTATCAAAATGACATGATTTTCGAGAGGATCTTTGGATTGTGAAAGAGGGGTAATTTTTCAAGAAAATAGAAATGGTTGGTACCTTATCACAAGGGGATATTGTTTAAGAGTGTTGTCATTATTGTTAAATTAGGTGGTACATGTTTAAGATAGAGTATATGGAAACATCAACTGCTTGAAAAATATTGAATGGTCGAATATTTTCATTATATTTTCATTTTCCCTGGATTCTCTTTATATATCTTGCAAATAAATTGTTTTCTTGACTAATTGAATATCTAAGATAAATATCTTCATGATCATAAAAAATATTTGTTTTTCCTCTTGTTCATCTTTAATTTCAATTTTCTTTAGACATACTAAAAATTGATAATTCTCTCGGCAAATATGTCCTTCCAAGTATTTACTAATAAATTATTTATGATAAGAAAATATTAAACCAAATTATGTGAAGATATTAAACTCATTACTCACTAGAAAAAAATGAATACTAAAATTATATATTAATAATATTACAAAATTTTTCAACTTTCTTACATTGTAAATAAATAAATAGATATATTATAAAATATGATATATAATTCATATGAAACCACATCTTTCCAATAATGTCTCTCTCCTTTATCTATATATATATAGGAGGCTTTTATATTAATTCAGCTAAGGTTATAAAGCCAAAACCTTGTACATCTTTAGATACATCATTCTTTGTGTACATACAAGAACAAAAAAATGTGACACATTTGGCCCTCTATCTACATACTAGTTGCACTAATATGACATAGCTTATAATGTTGCCAAAAAACTCCTAATATAAAGACAAACTGACAAAGCATGGAATAAAACTAGACTAAGCTACCCTACAATATTCAACCCAACTATTATCACTCAGGTTGTTTCCCAAAACTTGTGAGAAAGGGGAATACGGCCGAGGTAACCACTAACCAATCTTTTAGATGCAATTTCTAGCCAAACTGCATCCAGAGAGGGCTTTCTCTTTATAATTTAACTTTGTTTTTTGAAGTTTTTATGCTAGTTATGATATGCAGAGTTTTGTTTTAAATTTGTTTGGATGGTGATTTTAAACAGAGCTAGGATGTAAGTTTGAAAGAGTTTATTCCATTGGGCAATGGAGTATATGAAGATGGACTACGAAGTGTGTTTCTGTGATAAAGGGCAATACTACAGAGCAAGCTAATCAGTTTTGGAACAATATTGAAATCTTGAAATTGATGAGATGTGAGCCAGGGGGTAAAGGGCAGTCAAGAATCCTTTATCATGGTGGCAGAGGGAAAAATGCATGAATATTTTCAAGGAGCAGTGAAGAATTCCTTGACAATTTTCAAATTGAAAGAATTAGTGGAAACAGAAGCATCTAAGAATTTCTGTTTATGCTACTTCTGAATAAAACATAAATAACAGCAGGAATTGAACATAGAGTGTATTTAAACAAGTTATGGGCTATTCTTTTTCCCTGTTGTTAAGATTATGACACATATATGAAATTTGCAAACATAGAAAACACAAAAACACAGTTTAGAATAACTTATTGATCCAAAGAAAGACACA
>APFE031044404.1:305401-315629 GCA_000404065.3 Pinus taeda | reverse complement strand
TCATTAAAAATCGAAGGTGACTAGAGTCATCTTTAGCTTTTTCTCGACTCTTAAAAATTGAAAAAGCAAGTTGTGTCAAAGCGTCTAAAATTCATTAAATTCGGAATCACTTTTTCCCCTTTATTTTGAATTGATCAAGTAATCCGCAATCGTGGAAGAAATTCAATCGAAACCCCATCGTTCGCGGAGATTAACGAGTTAACCGTCTTTGACTCCGGAAATGAAACTATTCCGGACAAAGCGAACTCATTTAACCAAATCAAAGTCCCCTAGTTCGCTTGGAACTTGTGTTCCAACATCCTCAGGGACTCCGGTTACTCCAACCATTTTTGGTACCCCTGCCTTTACAGAAGAAGTTCCGCGGCCACAAGAGGACATTAGAACTGATCCTAGTGTAACAGTAAACACTTCTATTCCTAAACCAGCTCCATCTATAGCTGATTTGGAAGGTGTTACCCCTTCAACAACTATCGTTGTAGAATCTATACCTTCTTCAGCACTAGAAATATTTTACGTACCTGACGGTCTCCCTCTCCCGCTTGGATTGATTGATATAGAAGAGATTGTGGAGGATCCTCCATCCAGTACTCCATTTCATTTTGGAGCCAGGATCACCCTATATCCTTCTTCATCAGAAGTTAGTCTCCCTTCATCTCAAGTTCCTATAGAATCGCTAAGAAATCTTTTGGATAGACTAGATATGTCTGAACAACCGTCGACATCCAGGATTGTGTCATCTGACACAGCAGCAGCAGAACCTCCTACCGCTATTCCAACAATGTTCACTGGTGTACCATCTGTCCCAACTAGCTCTCAACTGCTAGATGGAGTCCATCCAGGGACTGTTTCGACAGTATGGTCTGTTCCCGTTTGTTCATCCGGAATAATATCCGAAATCTCTTATGTTGAGTCTCAACAAATTGATCCTTCGCAACAGTATCAATTTGGGTAGCCCGGTCCCCAAAGGCCAATCATTCCTTTGAGCACTGGATTGCCACCATATGGGGGGCAGTATGCCCTTTCATTGTTTCCTCCGGGAGAACAACCATATGGGAGTTCGCAACAAAATTCGGGTCATGCTGGAGTTACATCCAACGGTTGGGTGCCAATATTTCCTCAACAACCAAGAGTTGTATACTCAATGCAACAAAGCCTACTTATGTTGAATATTCCCACTACACCAGCCATTGTGACAGTGTCACAAGTACAAGCGTTGCCTATTGTATGCCAACCTCAAGTTTCTCAAGTCGTAATACAACAGCCTCCTGTCTCCACGACATAGCCATAATCACCGATTAGTGGCTCCCTAACCAAAGTGACCTAGGTTCAAATGGGTACTATTACCCCTCATCTTGGTCAAATAGCCAGTATTGGACAACAGAAAATGGCTTCACAACCATGGCTGGTACAATATCAACAACCACAATTCCAACAAGTTTACCAAGGATCTGAGCAACAAATCTTTGCAAATAATGGGCAGCCATATATTCAAAACGGTCAACATCAATCATTTCATAATGGTTATGCCCATCAACCTTACCAAAGTTATCAGTATCAGATGCATTATGTTGGTATGCAAAGATCCACTACTCACACAATACCATCCTATCCTGGGTATGCTTTGCCGAACCTGAATCAACAGTTTCCTTTTGTGGCGACCTTAGAGTTACCAGATCTAAGTCAACTAACAAACGATCCAATTTCTTATGTCCCTTGGTGGATGGTGATTCCTCATAAACTTTCGTCAGATATTCCTAAATTTAATGGAAATCCGAGTGAAGACCCGTCGAATCATGTGATGACCTTTCATCTATGATGTTTGTCCAACACTCTCAATGATGATTCGATTAGGCTTCACCTTTTTTAGTGAACGTTAACTGGTCCAACAGCAAAATGGTACATCGAATTTCCTAGAGCTTCATTCGATAACTTCAGTGCCCTTACCACAACCTTTTTAACCCATTTTCAGTTACCAATAAGGTACAAAACAGGAATAGAGCTTCTTACCAATTTCAAACAAATGAGAGCCACTCACATATCTGATCATATCCATGAGTGGCGACATCATCGTAGAATGGTAAAAACATATGTTCCTGATCAACTGCTAGCTGAATGGTTTATTAAGTCATTATTACCTTCTATCACAGAAGATGTGGCAAAGGGAGGGGTCATCACTGAAGAGCAAGTCATTACTCGTGCGCAATATCTAGAATTGATATATACTCAGTCTGGCACGCTCTATGACAAAATCCCTGATGCTCCTAGATCGAAATTTTCCGTTCCTCCTCCTCCTAAATCAAACAAAGACTCTCATGTCGACGATGGCGTGATAGGTACGACTAGCACGAAAATCGTAAAGGCTACATCAAAGAAAGCTCGTACAGTTTCTAGTCAAAATGTAAATGAAGAACTTCTCGCCTCAGGGGTAAATGCCGTGTCGACTGACAAAGGCAAAGAACTTAAGCAACTAGGAGGCAAGAAGAAATATAAAGGGAAAAAGAAGAAACAAGAGGAGTCGTCTCCTGAAAAATCTTCTGCAAACCCTTCTGGAGAAAGGAAACCAAATCATCCATGCTTTATATGCGATGAGGATCATTGGATGAAAGACTGTCCACATAAAGCTGAGCTTAGGAAACTCTTGAAGAATTCAAAAACCTCAGCAGTATTGACTGATCCGCTTCCAAACCCAAGAACCAATCTGGTTTCTAGTGACAATGCTTCCCCATCTCAAGTGCTTACGTTGTCCATTTCAAAACAGCAAAATGATGCTTTAATATCGACACGGAAGATTATGGGAATCCACAGCTGTCGAACAACAAGGCTACTGATCAACCTAGTAGTTCGACGACAACTTTGACGGAAGTTGTGCCACCCATCATTCCTAAGCTAACGATAAAGCCACCAAAGGGAGTAGTACACAAATCGACATTTAATCCTCGTGCCAGAGCAGCACAGAATTATAATATAGTAGAGGACCTGGCCCAATCACCGTCCGCTATGTCGACACTTGAGGTACTGCGAAATTGCCCCTCCCAAAAGTAGGCTCTATTATCAGCAATAGGTGGGATTGACCCAGCAGATTCCAATCTTGTGGCCTTTAATCATAAAGGATATGACCCTCAGTTACCAACTCAACTTGCTTTCCTTATTCAAGTGAAAGCCCTCAACAAAATTGTTCATCGACTCATCAACATGTTTTATGTCGATGAGTTGCTGGAAAACTTTGGGCTCACCACCCTTGTCACGATCGTTAACGACGTTGAAAGCATTTGATGGATGAACATACACTCCATAGGGGATTTTAAGTAACTTGCAAGTCGAACTAGGGGGAAAAATAGTAGAAATTGATGTTGAAGTTATCGACAGAAACCTCGATTACAACATCCTACTAGGAAGGCCCTGGATATATGCTATGGATGTTGTTGTGTCGACATACTTCAGAAAGATTGCATTTCCTTTCCAAGGAGGAATTACAATCGTCGACCAACAAAAGTTTCTCCCCAACAGTTCACAAGTTATGGGAAGCATTCTGATGATCCACGAGAGCTCTCAGTCGCTTCAAAACATCATAGTAGGCCTACTAAAAGACCCGACATTGATGGTTACTTTTGACCTATCACCTCCAAACAATCTGGCGGAAGTGGCCACGGTGGGAACCTGTAGTATAGTGTCTTCCATTCAGAAGATATCTGATCACGATGTTAGCATGGATCATCGTGAGGTTTTGCCTCCAAGCCAAATAGAAATATTGTAGCAATTAATGTTTTTGGCATGGGATGCAAATCCAAATCAACGCTCATCAAGCATTTGGATAGATAGGTCTAAGGAATATGGTACCTCTTCAAATCCTTGGTCGCATGTACATTCTACAGACGAAGGAATTGTTCATTCAATGATGATTGACGGGGCACCATGGGAAGATTACCACCATTGTTCCCATCTTCCAATTTACAAATATGATTGTTCCAGCGACCTTGATCATCCTTCAGTTTTTGATTTCCTATCAAATACTGTAAATACAGTGGATTCTGAGTGAAACTTGTCCCATATAGAAGAGACTATCGCCATCAATATCTCGACCAAACCAAATGTTGTAGAGAATATTCATGTCGGCAAATCTTGTTCTCCTTCAGAACAAGAAATATATTATGCTCTCTTTCATGAGTTCATAGATGTCTTTGCATGGTCATATGAAGAAATGCCAAGTATTGACTCGATTATAGTTGAACACAAAATTAAGCTGTATCCAGATGTCAAACCAGTATGACAATGGCTTCGGTAGGTGCACCCCAAGAAAGCCATTGCCATCAAGGCAGAATTTGAAAAACTTCTCCATGCTGGTTTCAATTACCCAGTTCCTCTAACTGATTGGGTATCGAATATTGTTCCTGTGATGAAAAAGCAAGGAATGATTAGAGTGTTCGTCGATTATAGGGATGTAAATCAAGCTTGTCCAAAAGACAACTACCCTACACCCTTCATTGACCAGATAATTGATGAATGTGCCGGATGTGAAATTTTTTCATTTATGGATGGATTTTTCGGGTATAATCAAATAAATATCTGCCCACAGGACCAGTCAAAGATCGCATTTATTTGTCCGTGGGGCACATTCGCTTACCGCAAGCTACCTTTTGGTTTAAAGAACTCAGGGGCAACCTTTCAGAGGGCAATGAATTATGCCTTCCATGACATCAAAAACATCGTTCAACCATATCTTGACGATCTTCTGGCTCATTCGCGAAAGCAGACCAAACATCCATAGCATTTGAGAGCGATATTTCTACATTGCCGACACTACAAGATACGACTCAATCCACACAAATGTGTGTTTTGTGTCAGTTTTGGTCGTTTACTTGGCTTTGTAGTCTCAAAGGACAGGATTCGTCTCGACCTGTGTAAGGTTCAGGCAATCATTGATTTGCCTTCACCTTCAAACTTGCTTCACATTCAGAAACTCCAAGGGAAAGCAAACTTTCTGAGGAGTTTCATTCCAAATTATGCCGAACTTGCGAAGGTTATACGTGTTTGTTGAAGAAAGAAGTACCCTTCGTCTGGGATCAGGTCACACAAGCTTCCTTTGATGCTCTAAAGGAATCCCTAATAAAGGCATCATTAATGTATGCTCCTAATTATCAAAAAGAATTTAACCTGTATCTGGCTACAGCAGATATGACCATAGAAATGGTTTTAGTTCAAGAAGACAATGGAATTGAACATCCTACCTATTATTTAAGTTGAAACTTAATGATACAGAAACCAAGTACTCCTATGTTGAAAAGCTGGCTCTCGCAACTATTCAAGCGATACAGAGATTTCGACAATATATCCTCTTTTGAAAAACTACCATTTTGTCAAATTGCAACCCCATGACTTATATCTTGTCGTGACAGTTACTGGGGGGAAAATATTCCAAATGGATAGCAATTTTGCAAGAGTTTGATATGGAATTCGTAAAATCCAAATCAAAGAAAGCCTTGGTTTTCGCAGAGTTACTATGCGATCTCTCATCGTCATCCAACGATTCAACATCCAATGCAACAATCGTGGATGAGTCTTTGTTTTTGATATCTTCAAGCAATCCGTGGTAAGGAGATATAATCATCTATCTCCAGACCCAAACATATAGGTCTAATACCTCCCGTTCAGAGCAACGACGTACTCGATACCAAGCAAAAGACTACATGATCGTCAGTGATACACTTTACCATCGTGGTATCAATACAGTTCTGCAGAGGTGCCTCACCCATGAGGAGGCAGAAAAAGTCCTAAACAATTCTCATTCAGGCGCGTGTGGGGGGCATCAATCTGGTTACGCTACAACACAAAATATTTTATGAGTAGAATACTTCTAGCCAACGATGTTCAAGGATGGCATAACCGTAGTCAGAAGTTGCCATGCTTGTCAAATCTTTGATCTCAAAACCAGAATATCGCCCGCACCTCTGTAGCCAGTAGTCATTATTGGGCCATTCGCCAAATGGGGCATAGATTTCATGACATGTAACCCCACCTCAGCCGAGGGGCATGGGTATATCATAGTCGCAGTTGACTATTTTACGAAATGGGCCAAGGCGATGCCTACATTAAAAAATAGTGGTGAAACGACTGCTCTTTTCTTTTTCAATCATGTAGTCTCCAGATTCGGTGTTCCACAGGCTATAGTCACAGATCATGGATCACATTTAGGACTGTCCCACGACAACTCTACTCCATATTATCTGCAAGCTAACAGGAAACTTGAGGCAATCAACAAAGTCCTGAAGCACATGCTGCAAAGGATGATTGGAGTCCATAAATAGAGTTGGCACCTAATCCTGTACTCAGCGTTGTGGGCATACCGAACATCGATGAGAAATGCAACTAGGTTTACACCCTTTCAGCTAGTGTATGGCTTAGAAGCAATCTTACCAGTTCAGTGTGAAATCTCGTCCCTCAAACTCGCATTCGATCTTCTCCCTAGAACTTCAGAAGAAGAGGCTCGTTTCTTGGAATTAATCCAACTGGATGAAACCCGTCGTGATGCCACCTTGGCTAACGAAGCACATAAGAAATGAGTCAAGGCACAGTTTGACAAGAATGTCAAACCCTATGTCTTCTCAGAAGGTGATCTGGTCTTACTTTATGACCAGGAGTCTAATAAGATGGGAGCAGGTAAGTTCCAGTCTTTATTTATGGGCCCCTATATTGTTAAGTGTGTATTAGCAAAAGGAGCCTACGAGTTAGTAGACTATGATGGGATTCCACTGTCGCAACCCCGAAATGGGTTGTACCTTAAGCGTTACTATGGTTGACTCTGTATAGTAACCTCTTCATATGCTTTTGTTACATTTTTGTTTTCACTAAGAGTAATCATTTTGGTTAGGTAATCCACTTTTTCATTTGTTGCAAATGTCGAACCTATTGGAATCATTTGTCGGATATGTTGACGGAGCAAGTCGTAGTTCACGGAACCTATCTTCTGCAGTCTGGGCCATCTTTGATCCAAGCGGCAAGTTAGTGAGTTTCAGAGGGGTATCTATTGGTCGATCAATGTACAACATCACTGAGCACAGCGCGTTGATAAAAATCCTCTCTGATGCCATCGTGCATGGCATACGCCAACTTATCATCAGGCTAGATTCACAACTCGTCATTCTACATCTCACCAGCATCTATTCCGTGCGGAATCCAGCTATCTATCGCATGTTCCTAAGGGTCAAGATTTTCGAAAGAAATTTTGATTTTATCCAATATCAACATATTTCCAGAAAATTAAACACATTAACAGATTCATTGGCAAATTATGTGTTAGATAGACATTTGTGACATTTATAAAAGAAAAGAATTTCATCAATATTTGCGTTAGGATCATATAACTTAACCAAAATGAAGCTCCGAAAATCAAAAATATATATACAACTATTTATGGTTTACACATAGTGTTCTGTGTCCAAGACAAAATCGGTCAAATGATCCAAAAACTCAAAATTCTAGGCGGTACCCGAGTCTAATGGTGCTGGTGATAACAAGTCACCGCCTATGCAATCATGCGTAAAGCCTAGTCCATCGATGTGGCACACCAGTAGTATGTCATTGTAATCTCAGAGGTAGCTCATCAGTCCTCACATCTGATATACCGAGAGTGAGGCCTTTGATCTGATCCTGCAATGTTGCAAGAGTCTCAGCCACATCCAGGTCGCGAAGGACAGCCCTCCCTACAACCTCTCCTGTTGGAACGACAGCTGGTGCTCTCAGTGGCACTGCTAGTCGCACCAGTCCAATATCTGCATGAGCACATGAGTTTTGATTAGTCTTGATAAAAAAAAAAGCACAGGAACATTATAAAAGCAATAAATAGGGATATGGTTAGAAATTTTACCTATAACACTCCATTGCTCACTAGCCGGAAGCACCAAATCTGGGTCACCCCGGAAATCCATACCAGCATATGTACACTCGGCATAAACCATCTCCTGATGGTTGAACCACTCAAAGAAGGAATCAGAGAAAGAAACCTGTGGCTGACCAGCATGTCAGGCCATAAGGTCAACCCATTTCTGCATCCGTGGCTCAGTCAATGGCGGCAAACCAAGTGAAATATATTGTGGCTGCATCAGTGGGATCTTCTCCAAGGAAAAAGCGGTCAAAATGGAACCATAGCCAAAGTTCTTAGATCATCCATTTTTCACCTTGGTAAGTTGTTCTTTTATCACCGGAAGTACTGCATCACACCAATTGAACACCTTCGGTTCGAGGCATTCCAAGGCATACTGCATATAGGACCTATTGGCCAAGTGAAGAGCCGCACTACCAGCCAGTCTAGCAAAGGTGAATAAGATGGTCCTCAAGGACCAGTCAGTGACATCTCGGATGTTGATCTTGTCATCCCTGCTCAGCTGAGATCCTTCTCTATAGTATCGGCAAATATAATCCCTCACGGATTCGCCCCCACGGGCGGAACCTAATAATGAGAGAGGGGCACCACGCCTCGATAAATTGGTCAAAAAGTAGATGTCCACAACAGTCAAGGGGATGGATTTGCCTCTGATCTGGAACACCTGGTTGGTAGGATCCCATGCATCGAGGAAATATTGCAACAAGTTGATTTGTTGCATCATGCTAGATATGCGGGAGAACTTGAGCAAACCATAGTTTCGTAATGCAGTTATCGTACCCAAATCATGTAAAGCAACCATGCCCTCTTCTTCATGCTCGCATTCTCACCATGTAACAACCATTTTTCTCCGATGAATCTCTGAAAACAAACAAGAGAAGAGTCAGGATCCTAATTTGGCAAAAAACAGACAAAATTTCCATGAAGAAACAGTGCACAAGTTTCCCTCCTTGCGCCCATTGCACCCCAACTGTGTACTAGGTGAGATGCATACTAGCTGGCTAATGGCCAGCCTAGTATGTGTCGCACCTTTTGATATACGTAGGGTGCGATGGGGGCAAAAAAAATTGTTCAAACCCCAGAGGCTCAGAAAAGCAAGGAAACATGCTCAGAATCCAAAAAGGAAAGAATGCAACTGAAGAGCACAAGTTTAGCTCCTACCTGGTCCAGACGGCGCCAAGAATCGTCTATAGAATCTCCCAGAATCAACTAGTGAAAATCAAGGGGGAAAACACCTCCAAAGCTCCAACAATCTCAAGCTCAAATGAAATGGTAAAATGAGGGGTAAAAACTAATTTTAAGTTACTTTTCACGTAATTCAAGTAGGGTATTAGTATTTTAACTCATTTTTCAAGCATGTATTCTCATTTCTAATCAGTTTAATGGATCAATTGAATAGGTAGTACGACCGTCGAAAGAACATAGTGTTGACGGTGGGTCGAGTATCAATGACCGTTATCACGAGCAATTTTTATGCAAAGTTCAAGCTCGTTAAAAATTAAACCTAAGCGATGAGAAAATGTTCCCCCAGGGTTTAAGCTCATTAAAAAATGAACCAACCTTCGGTAAATAACCATTGTGAATGCATTATCATCAGCTTTTTGAGCCTTGGTCGTGTTCTCATCATCACCTCTACTTTGTTTTAGCCAATCATACGCCTCCATTTGATTGTTTACCCTTTTGAGGAATAGCTGCGATGAGTGATTCTGTTAGCCATCCTTGTGACACTGCCATGATTGGAAAATTCCAAACCTTACCTGGAATCAGCAACTACCCAAAAATATCACTCGTTCCTCAAAAACAAGTCTCCTTTAAGCTCTTTTCATCTGACTCGTAAAATATGAAAAGATTGTTGAGCAATTGGCCTCTCCAGCTCATTAAAGCTATCGAAAGTGCTATCCCTCCTCTAGATTTTAATCTTTTTGGACCTGAGGGATTATTACACAAAAATATTGAGCGCTTGTTTTGTTCAACTCGTTAAAACTATCGAATTTCATCCCTTTCATATTATTTTATACTTTTTCAGACTTAAGGGATTACATGACGAAAAAGGATTACTGGAGTTTCCTTTTCGTCCCTTTTTAGACTCTCTAAAATTGAAAAAGGACTGATTTTTCTTTGTCGTTAAACTCGTTAAAACCAATAGCGACAAACTTGTCCATAGAGACAAGAACGAGTCTCACTGTCACTAGGCTCATTAAAACATAGCGACGGGTTTTCCCAAAGGGAAAATTAGAACAAGCATATGTTATCGTCCTCAAGCTTGATAAAAATAAAGAGGTACTAGTCAGCAATGACTGGGGAAAATTGGGAAGAAAACTTGAAGAAACTTTATTGGTAGTGAGTCGCTCT
>APFE031044404.1:265785-305328 GCA_000404065.3 Pinus taeda | reverse complement strand
ACATCAAATGTACATCATTGCTGCACAGATGATCATCTGAATCAAAGGATGATGGCTCTATCATAATCATCAGTCTGCCACACAGATGGTTGTCTGTCCTATGTACATGAAAATGAATTTATAAAGATGAGCATGGGAATGCTCGCCTCAGCTAGATCATGAAAATATTTTGAAGATAATTTGTTGTATTGTATCTTATTACAGGTCACCTTCCAGTTCGAAAAACCTCGGATCCTCATGACAAAGCATTTCACTCGGCATCAAAAGATTTTCGACCTCATGCTTTAGGGGGCAATTGTTATAGAAATATTTGGGCACTGCAACCCCAATCATATATGTCCATAAAACAAGGGCTTATGAGTCCCTAAAGGTGTTGTTTCATACCCTAAAGGAACAAGGTCAGCTGATTACATCATCTCCCAGAAGTTCTCCACAGAAAACTGCTCAGAACTGGTCAAAACTGGACCATACAGACTACTCAGTGTAAACGGTACGATGCATCTCACCTGCTACATGCAAAAAGTGCGATGCATACTGAAAATCCCTTTTGTAGGGTGCGATGGGTGAGAGTAAACAAATGGCAGAGACAGTTTGCAAGGTGGACGATCATAGAATCTTCTAGAAACTTTTCCTGTGACACTTGCTTCTCTGAATTCGCCCAAGGATGAGTAATAGATCATGAATCTTCAAGTGGAATCAAGAACTATCAGAGAGAGGACACTAATCAAAATCCTAGAAGCTAACTCACCCCCCTGCAATCATCTATATATGGATCCCTCATCCCAGAGATCCAGAGGCTGGAATCTAGTATCTTGTAAGGAAGTGCTCTTGGTTTCCTGGTGGAACATCATAGTGTTGGGTGATCTTAGCTTTTCATGAGGTGAATAAGGGCTTTCATGCTGGGAGGATGACGCTAGGTCAGATCAATGGGTTGTAATCCTCTCTTCTAACCTTTATATCAATAAAGCTATTCAAGTTTTCCTCCACATTCTTGTATGTCTGATAATATATGCATTTGTGTGGTCAATATATATCTGGTCCTATATTGTTTATGATTGTAGATCTCTGCACTTTGAAGGTATTATGCTGCTTTGACTTTACAAGTACTCTTTGAAGTGGAGTAATCAAGGAAGGAGTGGCAAAGATCTGTCAAAGGGGAGAAGGAACAAGCAAGGAACCAAGCGAAATATTGAGGTTGGTATTCTTTTCTCCTCTCCTATCTACTTCTCGTAAATGAAAATGAAAGCAAATTTAATCTGTTTGTTTCTAAGATAGCAACCCGTCTTAGTGGGACTAGCAGCTCTGCATAGACACTAGATTTCCCGATAACAAGGGGGTTAGAGGGGAGGCGGATCCCCCCCCCTTCATTGCATTGATTACGCATCGGGGGAGTCACAGGAGGGGCAGTATCCCCCCCTATCCAAGGGGTTTGAGGAGGGTGGCTAGCCCCCCTCTACGAGGTTCGGGGCAGCGCCTTGGGGAAAAAACATTTTGGACCCTATATTAGGTTGGGTAGATCAACCTATGGTTTTCTGCATGGTTTTGGACGCAACGGTTTTTGGTCCATGGCATTGGATGCTTCGGCATGTATACATATGTATTGTAACATTGAAAGGAACATAATGAAAAATCAAGCTAGTAGTCCCGATTTTGGGATCTAGGGGAAAATATTTGTGTATATGTGTTTTATGTGTTATGCTCTCACATTGTTTACTTTTCTTTTCTTAGAATTTGTATGTAGGTAATTTCTATACGAGGTTAAAACCTACATTCGCAACAAACCAAAACTGATTTGTATCTTCACTCCCTATCCCTTGAAAATTGGCAACTTCATTGTGTTCGACATGTTGAATGGTGGTGGAAGTGGTGGAGGTGTGTGAAGGTGTATGCGGTGGAGGTGGAGTGGATGGATGATGTGTCTGCAGTAAACCCTAATTTATCATATGAATAGCACTCCATGGTGAGGCTTGTATTGTTCCCTCGTCATCGCTCGAAGGAGGTCCGATTAGCGAGCTATATACTAGACCTGATTTCTCTCCATCTCTAAAGACTTTTCCACTTCATGTAACTCAAAACATCAAGGCAATGGCATAACCCATTTTTCACATAACAACATCTTAATCCAAGTATTCAAAGATCTTAAATACTTACCTGGTGGTTCTTCGAAAAATCGTTGCTCCACTTCATTGTAGCTAACTAAGGTATCAACCGTGAATTCTATGACAAATCCTCCTATAATTCGATCATGCCAGGGATCAATAGCCTGCACGATTTTTTCTTCAGAGGCTTCTAATCATCGTACTAGCTCTGGAGTCCACACTATTGGACCGTCAAGCTTCCACCTTCCTTAACCGTCTACCAACTTAGTTAGCCACTTAGTTAGCCACTCGTATAACTCGATCGAAAAGGCGGAGAAGAAAATTTCATGTATCTCCATATACAAATACCTATCCAACCATAGATCCCTTGACAAGCACAGATTCTTGTTCTCTTGCACCATGAATTCGTGAATTTTTCTATCCAACCACTTTTGAATTTCTTTATTTGTCATATTCTAGAGATGTGACATCACACAACTCCTTCAAGTAGATCCTGGTCCTAGCAATGGAACCATTTGTTGGCTTAGGACATCCTGACCCAAGTTCAGAGTTAGTTGTGCCAACCAACAAATCCCTACACTATTGTCCCTTTCGGCAACAACCCGTGTAGAACAAGCTACAGTCTCACCCGAAGCAGTATGGGGGGATGCAAGAACCAAGTTTGCATCCAGAGACGAGCGATATGTCTTTTAACGCCTCATATCTACCTTCACACAAATCAGTAAGCCCTTAGGGATTGGTACTACAGCTCTGTCTAAATTTCCTATAGACCTTCGCGAAGGTCTACGATTGGTCCTTGCAGATCTTTAACAGTCAAATTATCCACTTATGCGTATCAGAGAACAATCCTAGATTAGTGTTTGCGCATATCTACTTAAGTTATTTAGAAAATATAACAAAATATATTACCGTCTTCTCGAAAGTACTTAACATGTATTGCGTACATCTATTATGATTTATTCAAGTGAAACATACATCATTAAATAAATATTCCATAAACATATTATTCACCAGCAGCATAATTCATAAACAAAAGTAAACAACAATACACAATATTTCTCTAGAAATAGCTTCTTTATTGATTTCCAGCTTAGAATACAGACTCAAAACTTCCCTCCACACTCAGCTACAGGGGTCCATGCACTCAGATGCGGACTCTACCTAGGCATCTACGCGCTTATTTGCAGAACCTTTCTCTCCTATCTAACTCATTTTTCTGTGCTAAGACTTCCAAGACTTCATTCTTTATTCATCATGACATGCCTTAGACTCTCTAAGACACACCTATTTATAGCTTTTTACATACAATCCCATGGTCTGTGGACCATGGGTGGATCTCAAAACTAACTCAACTACATGCTTTACATCCACAAATCATGGATACTTTACATTACTTACAAAAATTACATCAAACTTGGGTTATTGTAACCCAACAATAGACCCAAGGGACCCCATCCCAATAGTAAAACAACGACCATTTCGATTAAATCCTATATACAAAGAAAAGGTGCACGAGAATTGGATAAGATGCTCACAGCAGGAATTATTGAGCCTATAGAAGAATCGTACTGGGCTAGCCCTATGGTGGTTCAAGAGAATAAGACAAAGGGTGAAATCAGGATTTGCATAGATCCAAGGAAGTTGGATGATTCTTGTGTACATGATCCATTCCCTACATCATTCACAGATGAAGTCTTGGATAACGTTGGTGGTCAAGAAGCATACTCTTTTACAAATGGATTCTAAGGATATCACCAGATCAAGATCACGCCAGAAGGTCAAAGTAAGACTACCTTTGCCACAAAATGGGGCTCTTTTCAGTATACAGTTTTACCCTTTGGACTTAAGAATGCCCCTACAATCTTTTCTAGGATGGTAGTCGCAACCTTTAAAGAATTTATTTATAATTTTTTGGAGGTCTACTTTGATGATTAGACTATGCTTGGGATAGTGAAAAAGCATGTTGCAAGTCTTCGCCTAATGTTGGATACTTGTAGGAAGTATAAGATCTCCCTAAATCTAAAGAAAGTGTAAATTTTGCATATCATATGGAATAATTTTGGGCCACATTGTTTGTAAGAAAGGGTTGATGGTGGACCCTGCTAAAATTGTAGTGATTATCAATTTAGAGGCCCCAAGGAATGTAAAATAGTTGCGCACAACATTGGGCCATACAGGATACTATAGAAAGTTCATTCAGGCATATGTGTAGATCACTACGCTCGTGGAGAAATTATTGAAAAAGATGTGACATGTTATTTGGATGACAATTCCTAGAAAAGCTTAGACATTTTGAAGGAAAAGATGGTTACAACATCTATTCTAGCATTCCTCGATTAGAAGAAAGAATTCCATGTCCATGTGGATGTGTCCTGCATAACATTAGGAGCAGTGTTAACCCAACCAGATGCAAGAGATATCGACAATCTGATTGCATTTACAAGCAGAAAATTGTCTAAGGCAGAGAATAATTATTCAACCACGGAGCGCGAAGGGTTGGCGATGGTATATGCATTCCAAAATTTCAGGCATTATTTGTTGGGTGCACACTTCAAAATGTATACAAACCATTTATCTTTGAATTACCTAGTCAACAAGCCTATGTTGGGGGCGAGGAGAATTTATAGGTGGCTACTACTATTTCAGGGGTATGATTTTGAAGTAACTGTGAAGCCAAGGAGATTAAATGTTGGCCCCAATCACCTTTCATGGATATATAATGGTGAAGAACCTACAAGTCTTGATGAAGGATTGCTTGATGTGTAGCTCTTTGTTGTGCGCATTGCAGTCAAACATTTTGCAGATATCATCCAATTCTTGTCTATAGGTGCAGCCCCTGAAGGATATACGGCACAGCAGAAGAAGGAATTTATGGTCAGGGCTGTGGATTTCTCTGTAATTGCAGGGCACTTGTATAAAATGGGCTCAGATGAAGCTCTACACAGGTATGTACTAGATTATTAAAGACAAAGTATCCTCGCTAAAGCACATGGAAGAGTTTCTGGAGGACATTATGTTGGAAGAGTGATTGTGTAGAAGATCCTTCGTGTTGGGCTATGGTGGCCAACTGTATACAAAGATTCCAAGGAGTATTGTAAGGCATGCGATATTTGTCATAGGATCGGGAAGTCATCACAAAGGGATGAATTACCTCTGAAGCCGCAAGTCTCATTACAGGCATTCGATAAATGTGGAATAGATTTTGTGGGACCTTTTCATCCACCATGAAAGAAAATAGGAGCATGCTACATTATCACGGTGACAAAGCACTTAACCAGGTACGCTGAGGCGTAGCTCGTGAAGGATTGCAATGCAGGTGCAGTTGTGAAGTTTATATTTGAGTACATTTTATCTAGGTTTAGTTGTCCAAATATTTTGATGAGTGATAGGGGTTCACATCTCCTGAATGAAATGATTGTTGCTTTTCTTGAAGAATTCCACATGTATCATCATAAAAGAATGTTGTATCATCCTCAAGAAAATGGAACAGTTGAAGCCTTTAATAACATCCTAGAGAATTCTTTGACAAAGATCTGTAATTAAAATAGGAACAATTGGTATGTGCGCATACCAGTTGTTCTTTGGGCATATAGAACTACCTGTAAGAAGTTGACTAGACAGACACCCTCTAGGATGGTTTATGGACAAGAAGCAGTCATGCAAATGGAGTACATAGTGCCCAACTTGAGGATTGATGTAGTCACAGAGATGGAAGATCGGGATATAATGGAAGAACACCTCACGTAGATACTTGAGTTGGAAGATCGCTTCTTGGTAGGCTTTCATCAGCAGGTGGAGAATGCTCGAGAAAAGGCATAGCATGATTGCCACATTAAGCAGTGAACCTTTAAAAGTGAAGATTTAGTACTGATTTATGATAGAGTTTACGAAGTTTCCAGGAAAGTTTTAGATGCATTGGCTGGGGCCATACATTGTCAAGGAGATTACGGATGGAGGTGCAGTTCAACTCGTGAAGCTGAATGGGGGGCTATTACCAGGAAGAATCAATGGGTGCCGGTTGAAGTTGTACAGGGGTGATCCCACACCTACGCAATGACTATATGGATGCAAGATAGTCTTAGTACTTCAGGCAGTTTCAAAGAAGTGGGGGATTATAAACTACGCTGCTAGGAGGAAAGTTTGGAAAAGAGATTGGGTTGTGTGATAGTTAGGAAAGGTGCAAATAGGAGTTGCGATGAAGGAGATGCACTAGCAAGTTGGGTCTCACACAGCCTAGCCAGAAAGTGACCATTGAAAACATTTTAGATGATTGGATGGCTATTTTTTCGTTAAAGGGAGAACGGGGAAAGCATTTAAGGAGCATATCTTTGGAAATCTATCGCCAAACGAGCATTAATGAAGGGGATCTGGAGGGAATCAATGGATTTGAATTCCAAAAGGGCTATAAATACTACATCCCTCTCCACATTCGAACACTTTGCTTCCAGAGATATTTCCTTGAGATTTTGAGCCTAAGTTTGAGTCGAGACGATTCCTACATGTCTGGACAAGATTCGCAAGAGATAGAGAAGGATTTTTCGCAGTAAGGGCTTGGGTTTGAGGTCAATTTTCCTAAGTGGAAGAAAAATTGTTCTGGGAGAGAATTGAAAAAATGACTGCAACACAACCAGTCCCTGCCACAGTGCCTAGGTCGCCAAGTCCAAAATCAACTGCCTCTGCAGTAGGAGAGAAGAAGCATAAGAAGCCACAACAAGCTCCAATTTGGCAATTGTCGCGCAAAAACCCCACTAAGGTTAGGTAGAAGGGTCAAATGGATAAAATCAAGCAACCAAAAAAACCCTTGGACTTGGATGAAGAAGAATTTACTATGGGGGTTGAAGATACTGATGTAGAGGAAGCAATGCCAATTACTCGTCTATTGCCTTATGTACCCCCTAGAAAATCCATTTCCAAGGTCACTAAGGACCCTGACTCATTGAAATATAAGGTATTCACTCCATCTCTTTTGGAGGAAGTACCTCTTGAGGGCGACTTGCTAGCCTAGGTACCATTTCTGAAGATGGAGAAGTGGGATTTGGGTGACCATGTGAATTTTCCACAATTAGAACCTAGTAAATGATTGAAATCAGTCTACTACGAGGAGGCGGGTGTCATGAGGCTTGAGCCAATGAAGTGGGCAGTCGGAATTGAGCGTGTAGGATTGCTCAATATGTTGTGGGTTCTGCATGTCATCCGCAGCATAGTTAACACCATCTGTCTGTGTCAATTGTTAGCGTTGGTTCACAATGGGTGCCTCTAACTGGGAGGGCCCATTCCAATTAATGAGATGTTGGTCCACCAAATCACATTGTTGCCTTATTAGGGTGTGAACCCCACAGATAATTTTGTGGGGAAGTCGCAGGAGAAGAAGCTCGCAGATCAGATTAAGAGCAACTTCGGGTTGGTGAAAAAGTCGTAAGGCTACACCATTATCTCTATCTTGGATGGATTCATGTAGTTTGTTGCACAGATTTTGGCAGTAAAGATAATGTAGAAGTTTCATGCCAATGAAGTGTCAACACCAGTTGTATCTTTAGTTGTGTAGTGCAGCCAAGGGGTCATTTTCAATTGGGCTAATTACCTCTATCACAACTTCTTGGAGGATTTCCATGAAGCCCAGGAGGATGGAAAGTTGTTCCACTACATGTGGTTACTTCTTTTGATCGCATTGGTAGCCTGGAGGACACTTGAGGATAGCCAGTTCCCAACACAGGATCCAGACTTGTGCAAGGCTGTGAAATTCTCCTCGCTATGGGCATCAAAGGATCCTAACTACATCATTAAAACAAATATGTTCTGGGTATCTTTCGAGTCAGAGTTGCATATGGTGATCAACCAATGGCCATGGTTGTCACCTAGCCTACATTCTTAGTACACAAATATTGCAGATTTCAAGGCATATTTTCACAATATGTCCATACACGCGAAGAAGGATGCCCCAGGAACATGGCACAAGTTTCCATATTCAGTCATGGAGGATGAAATTATGGGGGTCATCAGATAATGGCCGATCGATTGGGTTACCCCATCTGGCAAAGCTATAGGAACAAGTAAGGCCGCAGAGGGAGAAACAGGGAAAATAGCAACTGCAACAATGGCTAAGAAAGACAAAGAAGCACAAAAGGCTTCTAACAAATACATAGAATCACATAAGGCTTCTACAAAAGAGTAGGAAGCTTAGAAGGAAAAGGCTTCTACGAAAGAGAAGGAAGCACAAAAGGAAACATCTATGCAAGCAGCAACGTCACAGGTCACCATTGACATCGAGGAACCTAAGACAGATCTCACTGATGTAGAGTCTGAAACCATAGATGAAGAAGAAGGGGGTGCAAACCCCTATCTTAGATCGAAGGACTTAGAGCCCCCCTTCAGGCTCAGGAAGAAGCAAAACTGAATTTCGACGAGACCTTGCAAGAAGCAGAAGTCCGATAAGTTTGCCATTACGACTCCATTGGTCCTCATGGACGGGGACCTTGATGAGATAGGTGATGTTGTTTGCTCCTCCACTGAAACTAAATGGGAACACATTGAGGACCAACACCACTAGGTATTGGAAAAAGTACAACAGGGCCTTAAGGAATTGCAAGTCCAAACAAGAGTGATCCAGGCGAGCGTGCTGCATGTGAGTAGCGTATCCAAATTTGGTTTTGTAGAAATCACCTCTGAGCTCCGAGCAGTGCAACTACTAGGGGGATCTCTTCAGTTTGAGACATTTGAAGACCAGGAGCTCGTGTAGTACTGGAAAAATATAAGTGTCAACATTTCATCACTGTTGATCCAGACCTTGCATGAGATGCACCAAGAAGCTTCTAATGAGCTCCATGTCTGGGAGAAAATATCTACGCTGATTATCAACGAGGTAAAAACTAAAAATCTGCAAATTTTTGTAGAGAAAGCGCAAACCTTGCAGGCCCGTGATGAGGTTATGTAGTGAAATCAATATCTAGAGGCATCCCTTACCCAAGTTGGCAGTGAGCTCCCTCATCTCCAAATTCCAACAGATGTGGCCTCAAAAAAGAAAATTCATAAGTTGGTTGCTGCAGTGAAGGCATCCAAGGAAGAAATTAGAAAGGTAAAATTTGAGCTGTAGTTTCAGATTTCAGAGCTTCAAATCAAGTTATAGCCAACCACTCCTTCAGAAGTCAGAGAATAGCACAAGGCTTCTATTAAAGCAGACATGACCACTCTGGAACTTTTATTCAAGGACTACAACTAATTGTTCAAATAGACAATGGATATGTGGACCTTGTTGTAGGAGGATCCACACTTGCAGACGATCAATGCACACATCTATGAAAAACATCTTCATTTTGATGAGATCGGGGTGATAGAGTGGATCTTAGCACCTGTGTAAAGGTTCACCATACTTTAGGAAGGGAAGTTCATCTAGACCCAGATTGATGAGATGCGTCAGAAGGCCTCCATTATTTCCTCAAGGACGCATCCATGGGCCGACGAGGCAAGCCAACTATCACATACAGTCCAGAGCAAGTTAATGTCTCTTCAGCAGATGCAAAGGACCATGGCCCTTGCAAATGAAGGTCCAACGATGAAGAAATTGGTCGAGGAAATTCATTAGGATGTCACGCAAGGAATAGCAGATCTTCAAGAATTGAAGATTAAATTCAATGTTCTGCAAGAAAATATTGAGGTAACATCATCAGGGTGACTCGGGACGAATCACAACTTTGTGTTGGGAGCTTGTAGGGACGAGGTCCCCTGGGTCAAATTTTGTTATTTTTTTGTTAAATATTGTAAATTCTTTGCATTTTTAGGAGCAAAGCGTGAGTAGAAAAGTTCGATAGGAGTCAAAGGGGGATTTAGGAAGGTCAAAGCCCCTTAGTTTGTTAGACTCAAGTTGTTTTGAGACCCGCCCATGGTTTGCAGACAATGGTATTGTAACGAAGAAGAATATAAAAGGGAGGCATATGACAGTCATATGATAGAGAAGTAAGAATAGTGCATGATTTGGGTTTGATCTCGTCTAACTTGGCAAAAGGGGAAGGCTCCTATAGTTGTGTGCTGGTGACATTGGTAAGTTTGCAGCTAAGTGTGTGGGCCCCTGCAACTGTGTGTACAGGGTTAGAAATAACTATAATTGAAGATACGAAACATAATAAAAGACTTATTTTGAAGAAATATCTCTAAATCTATGTATTTTTTATCTCTGAATTTACTATATTTATGATCTGTTGAAGGCATTTAATCAAGAAAAGTACTTAATAAATTTGCGAAGACGTAGATCTATTTATTTATATGATGATATACATGTTTAGTGCAATCGGTGAAGGACATAAATCTGCTAAATGTTAATTACTGTAAATTTTGGGTTTCAAGGGTTAGGGTTCGTGAAGGTCAAGATAAGGCCCTAAGTTTAGGAGAAACACATCACATAGTCCTCTGGATGCAGAAACCTGGTTCTAGTACCCCACAATACTGCCTTGGGTGAGACTATAGCCTGCACTATGTCGGTTGTTTCCGAAAGGGCTGGTAGTGTAGAGTTTTGCTGGTTAGCGCAACTAACTCCGAACCTCAGTCCAAGCCCCCTCAAGCCAACAAAAGTTTGGAAAGTCCAAGAAGAAATATATGCCCAAGGTGCAATGTTTTGGATGCAATGAATTTGGACACGTAAAAAGGGATTGTCCAAACAAATAGATCAACAAGAGAAAGGAAAAAAGTAAAGTTTGTGTAGCCAAAGTAGTAAGAGAACCCTAGAAGAAGGAAAAGAAGGAAGAAGTGAAGGATCTTTACTACCAAAGAAGGTTCATTAACTTATAGGTTCTCAATGATGATTTCTATTTATTATAGGATGGTTTGTTTTTCATAAGCATCATAGGACAGAAGCATATAATGATAGCAGGTTTTAGTTTTATTATGTTACTTAGTAGAGATCATCTAGAATAAAATGTGAGACCATTTTGCATATTGTTCATCCAAATATTATCTAACATCATGTTAGACGTTGTCATATTGCTCAATTGGATCATTGTGATCCCGGAAGGACCATTATATTAGGAAGTCCTTGTGAATATCATTATGACAGGAACAATATGTCTTCTATGTAATGTGGAAACATATTGGTAAAAAGGGGATGAATGGTTGCAATGGTTCAAGATGAAAACTTTTGTGAAATAAATGAATATCTAGATGATTGGATGAAAGCATAGGAATGTATGGATAAGATTCATGTGTATGAGAACCTTTCAAATAGAGTTGGATATGTTGAAGTATTTATGATGCTAGAAAAGAATATAATTTGACTTACTAAAGAAAGTATGAAAGATTAGTAATTTTTCTAGAATATATATTTTATATTGATTAAAATATAGTGTGATCTTCACAAGAATAAAAGTTGTAACTTGGTAATCAAGTTCGATCCTTGGGCACTCTAATGCAAGAAGGAAATATCAAGTGGAGAAGGTCGATGAGGATGTTGATGGAATGAGAATGTAACCATGATGAGTTAATTATATTTGATTTATGGTTTGGTTATTTAGCTAACATATTTTTATTGGCTACCGGGAAAAGGATGTTGCAGGAATACACGATGACAGTTGAGGTAAGGTCCACTATATGTAATTGAGGGAAAATCAATATCTGGTACCTGAAAAACGATGAAGACAATACGGGTCCATCTTGGGATTGAAAGGGTAGTTGTGTGACAAAATAATTTGAAGGTAAAAGAACATCAATTTCATCAAGAATCCATGATCAGTTCTAAGTTTGGAAGGCTCGATGCAATTCCTTCATGTCAAAGATGGAAAGTGATGAGCGAGAAATATGACCTAGATCATGTCACAAGAATAAAGAGTGGAAATGTTTCCATGATACCTCAAAAATAAATCAGGCTCAATGCAACTAATGTGAAAAAAAGAGGGATCCATGTAGCTTTGAAGAACTAGATGCTTATACTCTTTTGAAGGCAAGTGTTAAGGCTTGTGGTGTTGGCTTCTCAAATAGAAAGGAAGTCTAGAATCTCCTTTAGTTTATAGAGGGAGTATAAGGAGTCTCCTTAAATAGGAGTATGGATACATTTCCTAATATTAAAGTAGAATATGGATGTACTATCTGGTTTGAGAGGGACTGATATTTGATATAATGACATGCACATTCTCTTCATGTGGTGAAGAAATAATGATAGAGGATTGGATAAGAATTTGTGGTTTCCTTGAGGATAGATCATCCAAGAAAGGAAATGGGACCCATACTCCTTGAGGATTTGAATCCAATAGAGGTAGTAGTATCGGGGACTGACACTCTTTGACAATGGGATAGGAATCCAAGAGAAGAGTGATTGAAGAGGATCGATGTTCTTTGAGGAATCAAGTATAGAGATCCAAGATAATAATAATCCTGAAAGGACATATCTTGTAGACATCTAGATGGGGTATGTACCTTAGAGAGGTAGTGGAGTATCACACATAAAGTTTCCCAGCATAATTCTCTTGAATAAATAAGAGCTTGTCTAGTTAGGCCTTAGGGACAGTGTTGGTTGCAATGATGATTATTATTACAGTATGGCTTATCAATCCGAATCTTATTGAGAACTCTTCAATTTGAGATATGATGTTGTACTAAGTTGTACAATTATGAATACCTCGCTACTTAAGAGGGAGTATTAAAAATGTAACTAGTTTCGGTTTTCATAATAGTTGTACTCATTCAATATATATCCTATGTAACAAGAAATAAAATTACTTTTATTAAAGCATGGGTTTCATGTTCATTATTAATGGTCTTATAGGTAAAATCACGTTCTTCATGCTACTGGGGTTTATTAGATCTTAGGATTTAATTTCATTAGTCAGTGGAGTCAACATCATGGTTATAAGACCCTTACAGGAAATTTGTATTGTAAAAAGAATTATTGTTTAGTCTAGAAAGTATGGGAATCTCCAAGAGTCCAAGTTGGCCTTGGAATCCTAAAGCCAACCTAAAGGAAGGTATTCAACCCCTTGATAAGGTTATATAAAGAGTATTTCAACTTAATTTGGATACATACTCACTCACAATTTAAATCATCAAGAAAGAGTTCGATTTATAGCTAGGAAGGAGTAGAAAAGGAGAGAGAAGGTATGGAAGAAGATGGGAGGCCAAAATATTTTGTCTTTGGTATCTATCTCTCTCACACATGTGAAATTTTAGGGTTTCTGGGCCACAATAAGAGGCAAAAATTGCAAGATCAAGTTGTAGGTGGATGATGTGGAGAATATGTAGCTAGAAGAGCAAAAACCCTTCTCTATACATCATTGACCTTGGGAAAGTTTTCTTTCTCTAAGCAGGTCTCATAAGGAAGATTTGTTAGTGTTTCCAAGAAGTTGCATGGATGAAGAAGCTAGGCCAAAGTTGCAAGTCGAGTAGAAGTAGTTGTAAAATAAAAGTTAAAGGTAAAGTAGTTGTGTTGTTGCTGGCAGGATGAAGTTGCAAGGAAGAAGCAAGAAAGGGCTCGAGGAAGGGCTGACTAGGTACATAGCAAAAGGAATTGGTCTATGGATTGGGTCTTTGTATCTCATTTGAAGTATATCATAAGAAGGAAGAGTTCTTGAGTTTTCCCCTTACAATGTTTTTGCCTTGGTTGAGAGCCTATATCTATGTCCTCTTTTTCTATTGAAATTTATTGATATTTTTTTATGGATACTAACTAAAGAACATAAAGAAGATATCTAATATTCACAAGAAAGTATCAAGGTTAAGAAAACAAGCATAATAAGTTTCCACTTTACATTTTCTAACATCCCCTTAATATTTGATGCCAAATTTTCAGATCTTGAAGAAATTATTGATCTTAGTAAGTTGAAACTAGATCAATTGCATGGGATTTTCACAACATATGAATTGAGGACTAAGAAATAGAAGTCATCAAAGCAGAAGAAACCTTCAAAAATTCCAAGAAGATGAAGAATGGAAAGAATGAATCAAGTGATAACTCCATCAATGAAGCAAACATAAAGGAAGCACATTTTTCGTTAAAACTCAAAACGGTATACAAAAAATACAAATGTGAGATGTCCTTTAAAAGTAAAAATATGGTGTATAACTGCAACTGCTCAAGAAATTTTAATCTAAATTAAGAGACACAATTCTACTCTATTGGTCTGTGGAATTCAATTCACAATTTAGAACAACAATCTCAAACATGTAATAATAAATAACACACATGCACAGTATTTTTTAGTGGAAAGAAAATGATAAAAACCCCTTAAGATTGCTTACATTAATCAGATGAATAGAGACTGTATTACAATTTATAGTTCAATATGAGCTCAACCTATAAGTGAATAGCCTATCTCTCTGCTCAATGAGAAGATCTAGCCCAGAATTAGTCATTTTCTACCTCTTATTGAGCCCCTATTTCCTTGTGCAATTCCTTAGGAATTACACCCATATTATTTAGGATTTTTTCTCCAACTAATCGCTTAATTCCCAAGATTGATCATCTAGTTGCATACAACACTTGTACAATCAATACTAGTCTACAATTGATGTTACACTGCCTTGTAATCTCCACCACAGTTTGGGAACTCAAATTCCCTATATGCACTAGATATTTTGGGTTGATTGATCAATTAACTAGATTATCACTGAGTTAGACTGTTGTCCCACTGCACAATGGACCTTCCACTAGTTCCTTCAATATTTAGAACTATTTTAACTGAAAACAACTTGAAATAGTCGATGTTGATGGTTAGAAATTAGAAATCACAAATTCTTAACTAAAATCCAATCCCTCTAACTCAAATTTACTGAGCTAACTGAGTGACAAGATCCATGTCACACAAGTTAACTTCCTCCAAGTTGTCTGTTGATGTGGAAATCTGAATTTTCTCAATTTGACCAATGGAAAATAAAATTGAGACTTTCTTGCTCCATTTTTCAAGACTACCTCTCATTAATAAAGGGATTATCAACCACCCCTATCCTACACCTATGGAAATTGAACTTCCTTCTTCACAAAGACTGTCAAAATGTTAGCATCTTATTCCTCTTTCAGAATGTATTGTTGCAACATTATCTACGTATGCACACAGTATCGTAATTGATGATATTGGATATCTATATGCTTGGATTGATCATGAAATATCATATTCTCATGGAGATTAATGCAACATTTATTATTACAATAGATCCTAGTTGGATCCATCATCTAACTAAATAGTCCCACAAGTATCTTTCTCATCCGGATTGCCTCACATGTTGCTTGACTTGCAACCATGTATTTTTTCTTCTACTGAGCTGAGTGCCACAGATATTTGCTTCCTAATGTACCAGGAAACCGATGCAGGCCCAACACTAAAAATTCCACCTAATATACTCTTTCGGTCAAATGGACTCACTTCCCAATCTCCATCTGTGAAGCCACATGGCTTCACTCCCTTTGTCTGTTTGTACCATAATCTATACTGGGTAGTGCCTTTGAGGTACTGTAAAACATGCTTCATTGCCTTCCAACACAATTCGGTTGGCCTAACCATAGCTTGGCTCAGCTAGTTGACTTCATAGCACATATCCAGTCATGTGTTCACAAGATACATTAGTGAACCCACTATATGTTGATAAATGGTAGCATCCACTTCTTCACCTGAAGTGGCATCATCCTTCCTTCAGTTGGTCTCTAGAGGTGTTTCCATGGGTTTACAACTCTCCATGTGGAATCTCTATAGTATCTCATTTTCATACTTTCCTTGAGACATAAATCATCAACATATAAGAAAATAATAAGAAATTTGCCTTCTACTAATATATGATAGAGGTTCACATCTGCTTCTCTTTTTGTGAATCCTAAACCAGTGAGATCACTATCAATCTTAGTGTACCAAGCACAGGGTGCTTGTTTAAGACAGTACAATGCTTGCTTGAGTCTGCACACATGATACTCCCGATAAAATGTATCAAAACCTTATGGTTGCTCAATTTACACCTCCTCCTCAATAACCCCTTTGATAAATGTTGTTTTCACATCCATCTGGTGGATCTTCCACCCCATCTGCTCATCTAGTGCAAGAATTAATTTAATGGATGAATACCTTGCTACAAGAGAAAAGGTTTCCTCATAGTCAATTCCCTCAACTTGAGAGAATCCTTTGGCCACAAATGTTTCCTTATACTTAATTACTTTAATTTTTTTTCATGCTTAAGGTGGTCATCTTCACAATCTTTCGGCAAATAAAATAGGGGAGATTCATCATTCTCACCCTAGTAAAGTGCATCAACAATCTGATGTGATAGGCATATAGGTGAGAAAACCGGCCCTCACAGCTAGAATATTTAATTATGAGTTTCATCAAGGGAGCATATGTGTCTTCCAGATACCGGAAGGGAAAAACTCTATTGAGATGTCTCTAATAACCAGCCTTGATGTAAGGCTCATAATGTTCTCTGTCAATCTGTTGCCTTTTATTCCACTGCTCACCGACATTTGGAATGCCGGTTGCTAGAGAAATAGTCTCCGGTGTCAAGGTGAATGTCATACCTTCTAGAGTGACTTGGCCATTTTGAAGATGGACCAAAAACAACCTGACCAACTCATGATGGTACTGGACTCTCTCTACCATCTCACAAAACTGATAACATGATTGGTGTTGAAAGCGTGTGACAGCAAGAGGACAGGCCTGCAGCTCGGCAAGTAAAGTAGGCTCCTCTCGTATATGTTTACCACACTGGTGAGGTCTCCTTGGTGCATGCATCTCTCTAGAAGAATCACTGAGTGTCTCCTCATCTCGGTCATAGGAAGGATCAGACTCCATGTTTGCCAATGTTTGAGTTTTCTTAGATGAGTATGAAGAGATTTTATGGTGTCTTACATTTTTGCTGCCAAGGATGAGAATGTATGAGGGACTGTGGAGGGAAAGTGTATGAGGGGTTTTGGGAATGTTGCTGACAAGTTTTTTGGGGAATAGGGGGTTTAGGGAATAGTAATTAGGCTTTGGGATAGTAATTAGGGTTTGGGAATTTTAAACTAGGGTTTTGGGATAGTGGGAGTTAGGGATTTAGGATTAGTGAACTTAGGGATATGGGGTTTAAGGAATGGGTTGATGAGAATGTAATGAGAGGGATTGAATGAAAGAATGAATGAAGGAGTGAGGGAGTGAAATGGCTAGGAGTGAAATTGGCAGCAAAACATACAATTTGCAAACCCTAAGCAATTGTTTTTGACCAAAATTGCAAGAAGGTAGGGTTTCAAGTTTTTCTCATTAAATCACCATAAACATCAAGAGAAACTCATTCACTGCTCATGAAGGAATGTTTGGCTTACTTGAACACTTGAGGATTGAGCAAATTTTTCAATTTGGGAGAGTTCATGGGTGAAATCAGGCTTGAAGCCCTGTGCGTCGCGCCACTTCAATGTGTCGTGCCTGTGTAATTTTTCCACTGCAGACGACAGCCCAATGTGCCATGCCAAATGTATGCACCACGCCCACGACCCAATGCGCCGTGCCCCTGAAATTTGCCAAAGTTGATGCGATTTTGCCTCCTTTTCTCCAACACGACCTTTCTCTTGTTCACTCTTTCTCCTTTGGATGCAAATGAGCTCTTTAAACATAAGAAATGGTTTATATACAAAAGATTTTAATTTTTCACTTATCAAAAATCGACTTTGTAATGTTTGCATTTGACTTGTTTTTCAAACTCTATTTTTGGGTAGTTTGCTTTATTTTTTGCCTTTAATGAACTGAATGCTTTGACTTTTTTGTTTGTCTTGCAAGTGATGGAGTTGCTGAAGCTTGGCAAGGTGACCAGGGTTGCCACTGAAGTTATTACATATGAAAAAACTGAAATTACATCAAGTTTATACATAAAAATATAAAATACTGTGTTTTTCCTCAAAACAGGGTTTTAAGGAAAAAAAATCATTGAGTGTGTGATTATGAAAATTATTGGTATTGGAACTTTATTTTACCTCCTCATGCACCTACTGACTGTTATTGAGCATTTTGAATACCTTATTGACGAAACCCTAGACCTAATGAAACCTAAAGCCCTAAAAATGACTTTTGCAAATTTAAATACAAAATATGGCTGCAGATGATCTAGATGAATGAAAATGGGCTAGCAGGTAAAGGACATGAGGGAAAATGTACAATAAGCCACTACCGTCAGATGATCCATGATCCTAATGGAATGCAACTAACCGAGTGAGACATCTAACATGCAATGCAACAAGAGAATTTGATCACTGATAGAGGGATGAAGATACCGACACTAACATTGGCTCCAATGGGGATGGTAGCTCCTTGGAGGTGCCAAGAACTACAGATCTTTGGGAAATCAGGCAGTTCCTTCATCCATTGGGCTATGGAGTCAATAACTTTGACAAACCAAGACCAAACTCTTGACTCAATTTCAGGACTGAAATCAACTGAAAGACCTGACTCAAACAAACCAAACCAGAATTGAAATCAAACCTCAGTTTTATAGCCTTCACCTCAGGCCCCAAACTTAAAGAATGATGACAGTACACACTTGCAATGAAATTTAAACAAACTGGTATGTACAATGATACATATGACAGCAGAAAACACTTCAAAAATAGTACCGTTTGAGCAACCGACCATTGACCAGCCCACCTGGACAGTCTTCTCCATTCATTTCTTTGAAAAGGAAAGTATTTTGGCCCTGATATGTAGCAATCCTGAAAGGTCCTTTCCAAATATTCTCAAACCTGCCATGCTTACCTTTGTCTTCATTTCGCGTGTCCCATTTCAGCACTATGTCTTCTATTTGAAACTTGTCCACCTTTGCCTTTCGATCATATATATTTTTTATTCTCTCTTGCAACTTGAAAGTGCTCTGAAAAACCTCCTCTCTAGTTTGTTGCAAATGAATCATTTGATTGATTCTCTGCTGCAAATTATCATCTTTGTTGCCCGCTTATTGTAGGAGTTTAACCATCGGGACTGCGAGAGAGGTTGGGAAGACCGTGTCCACACCATACATGAGCTCGAAAGGGGACATGCCTATAGATTTCTTTTGACTTACTCTGTCTGCCCAAAGTGCATTAACAAGCTTTTTGTGCTAGCTCTTCTTGTTCGTTTCCAGCATATTTTTTACAATATTGACCAAGGATTTATTTTAGGATTTCGCCAATCCATTACCTTGTGGGTAATATGCAGTTGAGTGCCCTAAGGTAATTTGATATTTATTACAAAAATCAATAATTCTTTTATATTTAAAAGCTGCTACATTATTAGTGATCAACTTATTTGGACAGCCAAAATGAGACAAAATATTGTTTTCAAGAAATGAAATGATTACCGAATCAGTGGCCTGCCTCGTGGAAATTGCCTCAATCCATTCAGTGAAATATTTCGTCACTATGAGGATCCAGTTGTGTTGCGCTGAAGAAGTAGGATGGATCTTGCCAATGAAGTCCAAACCCCACTACTAAAATGGAGCACTTACTTCAATGGGCTTAAGCGGTAAAGGCTGCAATTTTCTCCTACCTTGAAAAATCTGACATTCGTGGCAGCTTGCAACAGTTTTGTACACATCAGCAAAAAGAGTTGGCCAATAATATCCCGCTCTCAAAATTTTATTGGTTGTTGTCTTCCAGAAAATATGGCCTCCGCAATCTCCCTTTTGAAAGTCTTCCATACCTATTTTGCCTCTTCTTCAACCAAACAATTGAGTAAGAAACCACCGGGATCTTTCCAATAGAGTGCATTATTCATGATACAAAACTTGGCAGCCTTCAATTTCAGAGTCCTAATTTTTTTCTTAGCCATTTCAGGTGGTGGTGATAGATTTTGGAGCACATAAACAATGTCTGAATACCAAGGAGAAAAAATAAAAATTTCTGATACCTGAGCGGGCGAACTTTCTTCATCTTCCCCAGCAATGAGATTAATGTCCAAGGCGTGAAAATTTGACTCAGCCATTATTTTGGCCAAACCCTATCCTTTGATGAGCTTTGTTGGTTTGGTCTCCACGTCATATTCCAACAAGGCAGCAATCTGTTTGCTCCTTCTCCCTTCTGGATCTGTTTGCACTAAGACATCTTTAACAGCAGCATTAGGGACATAAGCAAGGATGTGAGAATGTAGAATACAAACTCGAAAATTTTTCAATGCCTTTGTTATCTCAAAATCAGGCCCTGGAAGGCTGCAGACTAGGAAGACTTCAAGTAACTGTTTCAAACCAATATTTTAGCTAAGGCTTAGCCTCCTTAGCCTAAGAGGGCTCTCTCAAAGGATTAAAAGTTTTTTATTATGATCAAGATGGCTAACTCTTCTGAAACAAATAAAAATGAAAATGGTGGAAATAAAACTAACAAATATCCATTGGGCTTATGGAGTCATATGTGATTTAGTATTCACAGTAGGGTTGGCTTTGCATAAAAGTCAAGGCATTCAAGTTTCAACATATGTAGAGACACCAAACACATAGAAGGTAGTTTATGAGTATATGAAGGAAATTAGAACACGGTAAGCGATTTCTAAGTAATCAAATACTCATAACACTGTAGATAACATGAAAAGACAACAAAAGAAACTCATACATTGAACTCTCTATGATTCTTGAGAAGCACAAGCCAGTATTGTATTACCAAAAAAACAGAGTCTTTACATAAGCCAAATATCATAGCTCTTTTTTTATAAATTTCCAACCCTTATTACATTGCTCTTTCTCCTATATATAGAGCTCTTCTACCTAACTAAGATTCCTCCTCAAGCATGAGGGGAACTCGAATTCTACTTTTAATGACACCTATTCAACTTTTAACTGCCTATTAAATGTAATAAACTGCAACTAGAATTTCTAGAAATCTAAATCAAATAGGAGTCCAACTCCATATTATTCTAATAATAGCCTTAATTACAATCATCCTCGTTCTTTGACATGTGGTCCCTTTTTAGTTTGGCTGTGGTGGATGTTTAAAACTCCATACTGGTCTTCAATGTCACATCTTCTCCATTTCCCCTGAAACATAGGAAACTACCCCTGTTTATCAGCCTTTGGTTTGCCTAAAAAATGTTCGAATCCAAAGAACCATACCCTTCATCTTTGATTATCCAATATATATATCAGATTGCCACGTCCTTGATGTGATTTCAACCTCTTTTATGTGTGAAGGCAAAAGCTTTTCCAAGCTATCTGACATATCTTGGACTGTAGTAAATGTGCTCACCTTATGACAAAAAGTTTAGAGTTGGATTCGAATACATGTTTCCTCCACCTGTCTTGGCCTTGTTGAAAGTTGATAGCTTTAGATGATCCCTTGAAGATACTCCCTTTTCAAAATATCTTCTTTTATTTCAAAATCTGTTGATTGAGATTAGATTTTGTAGCTTCAGCAGTTTCATAGCGCACTACGAAACTGCTGTGTTATTCCAAAAAACACATTTTTCTCAGACTAGCTCAACCAAAATTTTGTTGTTTTGAGCCTTTTGCTACTTAAACATTCTTTCAATTGCTCCAAGTCCTTTCAAAATTGAATGGCAATGTATGATTCTTCAAGAAATATTATACCAAGCAAGATTTGAAACAAATCTTTACTTGAGATTTCTTTAAGGAGATTCTTTCAGCTGGCTTAGCTGTATCTTTAAGTCTTCAATTTGTTTCTTCATGACCTTGATCCCAGATCTGAGGTTTGTATTGACCTTTCTGATAAATTGAGATTCCTTTATTGCAGGAACAGTCCAGCTACGGAACTGAACAATAAAATCAACCACCTCAGGAATTTGAAATGTTTGGTCCTCCCACCGAGCTTGCATTTGGTTAAAATAAGCCTCCTTAATTGCAAATTTCCTGGCAGCTTTCTTCAGTCTAGAAATTTCAAAGTTGGCCAATTCTAATCTCTTTTTCAAGTCTTCCACACTATCTTCTTCTTGAATGGCAACTGTTTTGCCTTTATCCTTTCTTTCATGAGGTCGTGTCACCTCCCCTGTTTCATCTGCTCTTGGGTACCTCCTGTATTTGTTTAAACTTCCTCGTTATGGGTCTCCTGGGCTAAAATAAAAATTGATCAACCTGATCATCAAACTTTAGTTTCTTTGAGGCTTTGACTCTCTCAACCTTGTCTTTTCCTGACTCTATCAAATCTGCTTGCACTAGTGAAGAGTCTTCAATGTCAATGACTTGTAATAAGTCATTTAAGTCTCCCTTTGAAACGGGGCTTTCTTCAATAATCACTGACTTACCCTTTTCCTTAGCTACCTGGCTCATAGTCCTTCTTCTTTGAACTCCTTCACCTGTGCTTGATTCATGTGCACTTTCTTTAACCTAAGTTTTCTCTTTAAGAGACTTCTGGGGTGTATCCTAAATAGTCAGTGGCTTGGTGGATTCTCTTACTTGTTTCCTTGCCTTCAACTTTGAGAACCTCTTGGATCTTGTTTCTATCTGATGACCAGTTGTTGTTGGAAGATCTTTTGCAGCTTGAGGGCTGAGACCGGTCTCATTCTTTTAACCGGACATGAATAGGAATGTGTGCCAGTCCCTACCTACCCTCTGGAGTTCATGCAGAACTATCAATTTAACCAAGCCATGGTGGAACAATGAAGTCTCACAAGCTTCTTTCTTTAGCTGCATCTTATCACACATTTTACTTAAGCTACGGAATAAGTAAAAAGGTAGATCAATAGATGCCTTTCCTGTGAAATGCAACAGAAGTTTAAAATGGTATGAATATACTTTATTGTATCTCCCTTCACAAGTAAGGTACTTCTGTATACAAGTAAGCAGATTGGCATATGACTCTTTGACATAACTTCTAGGAACAAACTTGTTTAAATCTGAGTTAATGAATTCCTACTTTAGAAACTCTTTGCATGGATTCATATCAAATTTGAAATTCTTAAACCAACTTTCTTGCCCCCTTGGAATGTTCGTAACTGTGGATATCATGTCTGGTGAGACCTGCAGTTCCAGCATACCAACCTTTGAGTTTAGTCCTGTGAAATTCAGGGCAAATTCCTTGGTAACTTGTGCATGACCTCCCTAGAGTTTCTTGCAAAAATTCCAACACCCGGCTTGTTTGAATGTATGTTCGACTTCTCTGCTCTTCAATTATGTCTAAACCTTTAGGCTCGTTTCTCAAACATTTGCCTAATCTGTGGTCTTTTCTTTCTGTCGATCCCTCCATGAAGGTTCAGTGTAATGGAGGTTGGAAATGCTAGCGCTGCTCAAACTCCAATATTTGCCTCGCTTGAATGACTGCCTCGCTTGATAGCTTCCTCGCTTGATAAAAATGTTTTCAAATTGAAATATTGCATACTTGTTTCTCATGCAACGAATACAATCATCATTAAGACTGTGCATACCTGGCTTTTCTTGGAACTTGCAATCTGTGTGTATCAATGTACCTAGTGGTTGTAATGGTAGAGATAAATGATTGGACATGATATGTGGAGTGCATAAACTGACAATGAATGACGCAACTATAACTTAACTTGACAAATTTGACAGTTAGGAAAGATTCGCTGCGGAATGCACCAATCTCCGATTTCATAATGCAGTCAGTTTAAATTTTGAATTATGCGCTATGAAATCACCTAAAACATATCGCACTGCGAAATCACCTAAAACCTCTTGCGCTGTGAAAATACTTCAAAATGGTTACATGCGCTACGAAATCACCTAAAGGGCTTTGTGGCACATAGTAACTTTTAAAAAAAACTGACACATGGCTATGAATGAGAATGACCAGTGACAAATGAGAATGCATATTTGACTTAAGACTCCTAAGACTCAGACTCTAAGGCAAACAAAAATCAAACTTAGACTAGCACCGACTTTTACCATCAAACTAATGTGAGACATTTTGGTATTAGAATTCTTAAGTGATAATAGCCTTTACCAAAGCAAGAGCCTGTTTTTCAATAATATTATACTTTAAAGCTACATCCCTTATGGTTCTGTTGAAAAATGCAATTGGTCTCTTGAGCTAGTCTCTTTTCTGCATCAAGACTGCTGCCATAGTATGATCCGAGGCAAATGAAAAAAAAATTAAATCTTGAGTATAATCCGGGCTGATCAAAATCGGCGCTGAAGAAAGGGCCAATTTCACCAAATTGAAAGACTTAATTGCTTCCTTGGTCCACTTCACTACACTATCTTTCTTGAGCATCTTTGTGATTTCCCTTAAATCTTCTACAAGATTGGGCACAAAGCGACGTAAGAAATTCATATTACCGTTGAATGATTGGATCTCCTTCTTACTTCATGGAAAATCAATATTCTGAATGGCTTCCACCTGAGCTATATCGATGTGGGTGCCCTCCTTTGATATAATATGACCAAGAAGCTTGCCTTCATCCATGGAAAATAGACTTTTCTTTGGATTCAGAGATATACCATACTTTCTACACCGCTGAAATACAATATTCAAATGATAAAGGTTCTCTTCATATGAATTAGAGAAAGCTGTCAAATCATCAAGATAAACAACTAGAAAGACATCGTTTTCATTAGCAAATGCAATATCCATTGCTTGCTGAAAAGTTGCACCAGCATTCTTCAATCCAAAAGGCATCTTGGCATAATGAAAAGTTCCCCACAGAGTGGTGAACGCTATTTTATCTCTATCATCCTCATGGACCAGAATTTGGTTATAACCCGAATACCCATCAAGTAGTGACATGCGGGATGCTTTGACTACTCTTTGAAGTATGTGATCCATCTTGGGCAATGGATAGTTATCTTTCAAAGATACTTGATTCAAATTTCTGAAATCAATACATAACCGAATCTCACCTGTTTTCTTGCGCACAGGCACCAAATTAGAAATACAATCTGAAAATTTTATGGGGATGATGATACCAGCTTTATACAACCAATTCACTTCCTTCTCTATTGAGGGTAGCAGCTTTGGATTTATTCTTCTTAGCTTCTGACGAAAAGGCTTTTGATTTGGCTTGATCGGGATGATATGCTGAATTATGCTTGTATCATATGCCTTCAAATATGAATAATCCCACGCAAATACATGAGTAAATGAGGATAATAAACTGATATACTTTGCTTTTACCTATGGAGGCAACACCTTTGATAACTTCACATCCTCAACTCCTTTCTCGGTTGGCAGCAAGCTCGGTTTTCAGGCTACATCATCTTGATCGAACAACTCCTCTAAAGGTATTAGACCTTTAGGAATGACAGTGTCCTTTAGCTGCAAAACTTCCATCTGATTGACTTCTATATCCAACTCACCATCATCATACTCCCCATCGATAGAAGTGTCTTTGAATTTACCTTCATTTTGCATAAATTCATCTATCTCTTTATCATCTTGAAACACTTGCCAATAGCTTTGATTATCAGAGACAACCGGGCGATGTTTCACATGAATTTCAAACTTATTGTTTGAATTCATCAGAATTTTCAAATAACTTGCTGCTATTGCAACTGAATCTGCAATGACATTCTGAACATGAGGGACACATGTCAAAGTGTAATCTGAAAACAATCTCAAGATATCTAATACCGCATTGTGGTAGGCCCGCATTCGAGGATGCTTAGCTTGGTGTTCTCCTTTCACTTGCTTGATAACTAACTCGGAGTCGCCATATACTGAAATCCTCTTAGCATTTAAATTTATAAGAATTTTCAAACCAGCAATTAAAGCCTCATATTCAAACTCATTATTTGAACGGTCAAAAGCCAATTTATAAGAACAGACCCTTACATTACTTGGCACTTTTTTTGGGGTGAAAACAGGGTTGTGTATCCAAATGCCAATTCCAGCACTTTCCCTTCCTACCGCGCCATCAAAATCCATGCTCCACAAACTGGCTTCATCCTCTTCCAAATGCTGAAATTATGTTTGCTCTTTTACTTTTCCTTGTTGTTCATCAATATTTTGCTCATGTCGGAAGGTTGATTGCTCAGTGGTACTATCAAGTCTTTGTCTTTCTTGCTTTAAGACTTCTCTAAAATTTTCAGTGATCTCTGGAATGTCTTCTACTTCAACTACTTGGCTATTTACATCATTAAATCTATTTGAATATAAAACAAATGATTCTAAATCAGTATGTACATAGTTGATTGGATGATTTACCAGTTTCTCCTTGCTAGTGATCATGTACTTCATCTTTTGCTCCCAGCATAATTTCCTCATCTAACCGAACACAGGAATAGTAGCATAGAAGAAATCAAGCTACAATGTCCCTTTAAGTTTCGCTCCCCAAGATCTGGAAAGAAGCATGCCAAATCTAGGAGGAATATCCGCCACAACCACATCCATTAAAACATTTTTAGTCGGAATCTGATCCAAACTGACAACCAAATCTTTGATAAGACCAATGCATCTTACTCTACCAGAATCGAAGGAGTAAAGTTCATGATAATTTTTGGTGATATCCAATCCAAACTTTTCCATGATTGCCTTAGGCATGAGATTATGAGAGGCTCCAGAATCAAACATAGCATTGTGTAACACATAGTCATGCACCCTAAGGTTGATGTAAAAAGGAGCTACATCATTATCTTGAGACTGACCTTCCAATGTTGGACCAAAGATCAACTCAGGTTGATCATCCTCCACGTTTACCATATCAGATAATGGATCTAAATTCAAAATATTAGACACCTGACCTTTATAGTTGTTGTTCTTCATAAACTCAGTCAAAGGAATATATACTTTTAACTTAGCAACTTCATTTTATAAGTTGAAAACTGAAGTTTTCTCTACCTCTTTAGCTGAAACGTCCTTCTTTTCATTTTTCTCCTTTGATATACTTGGCTGATTGGATCTTTCATTTGCTTATGGCATTTTGCTAGTGGTAGGATCAGCTATCTCTTTTCCCCTTTTCTGCATAATGGGCGGATCATTCTTTGGTGATGTCATCTCCTTCCTTTTTTGAATTGGATTTATGGGCACATCTCTACTTCTGAGTGAATATTGTTGTTGTTGGGTTGTCAAAGCATTCATGTACCCTCTCTGATATTCATCAGACTCTTCTTCAAGAACTGTTTCATTTGCCAAGATGAAATTTTCGTCCCTTTGTACAGCTAAGTTCTCGGAATACTCCTCATCTTCAGTGATAAAAATTGGCATATCATCAGGTGTAAAGAAATGATTCTCTTCTCCAATTACATTCTCCTCATCATCTAAGTCCGGACCATGTACAAAATCCTGCTGTAAGGGTGTCTTCACCTCTGCTATGCTACTTGGTCTTTTGCTCGTTGCTCTCTTTGCTTGATTCTAAATTGTGGTTGCTACTGACCACGGAAGTTGGGATTTCTAACTTGTGGTTCAGGCTTGTCGATTGTCAATCTGTCAAACATCTTCTCCATCTTACGGAGCACTCGATCTGAAGTGGAAATCTCTTCCTTTATTGTTACCTTCTTTTCAGCCTTTGTTCTAGCTCTCTTGGCAAGCAGATTTGCTTCAACGCTGACTGCAATTTTCTGCATGTCTTCCAAAGTGGCCGGATCTCTTTCTCTTAATTGATAGGCCATATCAGTATTGAAACCATCTGGAAACTTAATCAATGCCAGCCCCATAGGTGGCTTTATATCAACAGGAATTGCATTGTAAATGGAATTGAATCTAATACAATAATCTTGAACAACTTACCAACATTCCGCTTGATGTTCTCATATTCGGAAAGGATCTCAAGAGGGTTTTTCTTCACTTCCTAGTGATCCAAGAATTGTCTCTAAAGATTAGGCAATGTAGTGATACTTACAGCTGGCAAAGCTCTGAACCACTTCCTCACTTCACCTCCAAAAGTTTGTACAAACAGTCTCATTGTCACATTTTCTGCATCAATCTCATGAAGGTCAAAGAAATCTGTTATCCTATCCACATGTTGTTGAGCTGTAACACCTTGAGGAGTGCCATCAAACAATGGAATTTTGCTTTGATAATCAGCGGGCATGTCATCCAAATTTTGAGGCAACACAAGGGGTGTAAACCGGGCAGCCATTTCTCTAGGTGGATTTGCAACAGGTCTTGGGGATGTAGGGGGAGTGGGTGCAGCTGATGTATGAGGTGTGGATGGAGGTGAAGAAATTTTGGATGTTTGAGGGGTAGAAGGAGTAGACGGAGGTGACACCACTCCAGATTTTTGATCAGAGATAGAAGGCTGCACAAGAATGGTGGGAATGAAGGGAGTTTCAGTGGGAATTCTGGAACTAGATGCAATAGCGGATGACCCAAGAGTTGCAGATGCAAAATCTAAGAATTCAGGAATGTTTGTAGCCATAATGGAAGTTTGGAGTTTCAAGATATAATCATCAATTGATTTATTGGCCTTTTCAGTTTCTAGATCTTTGATAAACTTTGGATTTAGGACAGTAGAAGCAACAACACTTTCTGATTTAGTCTCAAACAATGACAGATCAAAATGCTCGTCAAACTCAAGATCTTCAAGATATTCAAATCCCACTGGACAGGAATGGGATCGAAACATCGAAATCACAAAACTCTTTCGGCGAAGTATTCTCAGAATGAGATTGGGATTTTCGTACACGGGGTGGATCAGGATCAGGATTTTCTCTAGTATATCTTCTGAAAGCCAGTGTGTTATTACTTTCAGGAAATCAAATGGACATTATCAACTTGTTCAGCCTGTCAAATTCTAAGCTTATCATCCAAAAGTTTAGAATTATCAGATGTACTGGGGCAATTTGTAAGCTAGATGTTCCGTTTATAAGAATAGACTGAGATTGATTGAAACAACTTTTATCTACTTTTGCTAATGCAAAGCAAAAGCGGTTTGAAGGCTACTTGGCTAATCTTCAGGCTCCATTTGTAGTTTATAAAATGAAGAACACTAAGAAACAAAAAATTTCTTCCCTAGTATGGTCGCCACTATGTTAGTGCCTAAACCTACCTCAGGCTAAGAAAAGGTAAGATCTACGATAACATCAAACCACACTTAACCTGGTAGCTAGCCCTACCGGGTCGGGAGAGGGCTCTCTCCTTGTCAATCTAAGCAAAATATGATTAGTGAGGCTTGAGATGACTTGATGTGGACACTAATTTAGGCTAGGTATGTGTGTAGAAGAGTTTTATTAAATTTCATGATGTTTTGTTGGCTCAAATGGAAAGGCAGATTTTGGGTCTGGGGAATGAGGCTCAGTTTTGTAGAGATCTCTATGGGGCAAGGTAGGCAAATGATTTTATACTTAAAATTGAATGAAATGGAGAGATTTTTGACAAGTGAGGAGTTGAAGAGGGCAAGAAAACCTCAGGGATCCTCTTCAAATAGCTGAAAACATAAATAACTAGGCAAAACATAGATAGAGCACTACGATTTCAATGGATTCTACCTTTATCCTTGTTTGTTTTAGTTAAGATGAAACAAGAGAGATAATGGCATACATAAAACACATGTAAAATTACAATTACAGAAAGAAACACAATACCAAAGCAAGATGCTACATGAATCCCATAAAGTGTTGCAAACCTTGGTCTATTCCTTAGCCAAAACTGCTGAAAAATGTATACAATGAAGCTCCAAGCTTTCTAAAAAGTCAAACCTTTGCTAATGATTGAAAAATCACAAGATATAGGCAAACAACAACTAATCCTAGCCTCTAGGGGTCGAGCTCATGATTTTAGGAGCTGTTCCAATAAATTCTAAATTGAGAACTAAAAATTAGGCAGTGGAACAACTTGCCTCTAAAAACTAGGGATCTGATTCATTCAGTCGCAAACTACCTTTTCATGGATGAATCTACCTCTATGAGTGAAAATTTAGCATAATTACATCAAGATCCATCAAATTAAATTAAATTACATCATGATTTTGACATTTAGAAGAAGAAAAGTCAAACTGTCAAGAAACTAGGTGAAAAATAGAGTATTTTTGGTTAAACTGAGCAAAATTCCTCCAATGTGCTGTGCTGATTTCCCTATGCATAATGCCTTTTTGCAGCTTTTTTTGGAGGCCTTCCTGGTGTTTGCATTTCCTCCAAGTGTGCTTGTTGGAAAGATCTACCTGTCTACTTTCTAGAACAAGTGGAATTTTTGAATTTGGCCTCCATTTTCTCCTCCAAAATTGAGTTCTCCCAACACTGCTTCCTGTGTGTCCAAGAAGGGGCAGAAAGGTCATTTTTGGGGTGGTTTTGACCCTTTTGGGGGATCAAAACCTGTCAAAATTTCTTGGCCATTGGTGAGCATGCATATTTTTTCATGAAAAATTAAAAAATGTTGAGTTTTCATCAAAAGGATACCCCCATCAAAAGCGAGCGCTAGGTGGCGTGGCGCATTGGGCAGAAAAACCTGTGTTTTGGCCCAAAAATTCCAAAATTGCAAAAGCGTCCCAATTTTTTTGAAATTTGGGATGAGTGTTCTCCATTAAGTGTTGTGTTGGGCCAAGGAAGCCTTAGCCAAGATCCGAAGTCTATCTTGCTCTTTTCGCTTCCTCGATGCCTTCTTCAACTTGGCCTTCAAGTTCCTGATTCTTGCCTTCCAACTTTTGTTTCTCACCAAGTAATGGTAGGCCATGTGCCTCAAAATTGTTTTCTCCCTGTTGGCCTTCTCTAGTAACTTTTCTAAGTGGATATTCACTCTCTCAAGCCAATATTCTCGATCAGCATTGATTTCTTGTTCAAGTGGTGTGAGCTTCACTTTCCTCCTCTTGGCAGCTTGGCGGTTTTCTTGTATGTTTTGCAGCACCATAGTGGTTTGCTGATCCTCTAGCTACTTGTTTCTTTACTCCAGGTATTTGATTATCCACTTAGCTCTTTCCAGGTTGAGGGACAAATAATTGATGTCTGCCTGTTGCTCCTGAATGATCTCCTTGACCTTTAATCTTTGTGGGCCCAAATCAGTGTCATCATCCTGAATGAGAATGAAATCTGTCTCCTGCTCTCCTGAAGGCCCCTCATCATTTAATGGCCGCTTGCCCTTGTCCTAAACCTATTCTTCTGATGGAGGAAGTGAGACCCCTTCCACCTTGGGTGGAGATAATACTCTCTTTGCTGCTGTAAACAACCTTATAGTGCCCTTTTGATAGGTGACAAACACCGGCACACTAACAGTCTATGTCTCATGAGTTGGCAAATAATATCCCACTCGCAAAATTTTATTGGCTATTGTCTTCCAGAAAAGATGACCTTCGCAATCTCCCTTGTGGAAGTCTTCCATAACCTGTTTTGCCTCTTCTTCAACCAAACAATTGAGCAAGACACCACTGGGATCTTTCCAATAAAGTGCATTATTCATGATACAAAACTTGGCAGCCTTCAATTTCAGGGTTCTACTTTTGTTCTTAGCCATTCCAAGTGGTGGCGACAGATTTTGGAGTACATAAACAATGTCTGAATACCAAGGAGAAAGAAGAAAAATTTCTGATGCCTGAGCGGGTGAACTCTCTTCATCTTCCTCGAACATAGCAGCAATGAGATTAATGTCCAAGGCGTGCAAATTTGACTCAGCCATTAGTTTGGCTAGCCCTTGTCATTTGATGAGTTTTGTTGGTTTGATCTCCACATCATATTCCAACAAGGAAACAATCCATTTGCCTCTTCTTCCCTCTGGATCTGTTTGCACTAAGACATCTTTGACAACAGCATTAGGGACATAAGCAAGGATGTGAGAATGCAGAATATAGACTCGAAAATATTTCAATGCCTTTACCAAAGCAAGAGCCTATTTTTCAATAATATTATACTTTAAAGCTACATCACTTATGGTTCTGTTGAAAAAAGCAATTGGTTTCTTGAGCTGGTCTCTTTTCGACATCAAGATTGCTGCCATAGTATGATCAAAGGCAAACGAAAACAAAATGAAATCTTGAGTATAATCTGGGTTGATCAAAACTGGAGCTGAAGATAGGGCCAATTTCAGCAAATTGAAAGACTTAACCGCTTCCTTGATCCACTTCACTACACTATCTTTCTTAAGCATGTTTGTGATTTCCCTTAAATGTTTTGCAAGATTGGGCACAAAGCAACGTAAGAAATTCATCTTACTGTTGAATCACTGGATCTCCTTCTTACTTCGTGGGCAGCAGCTTTGGATTTATTCTTCTTAGCTTCTAACAAAAAGGATTTTGATTTGGCTTGATCGGGATAATATGCTAAATTATGCTTGTGTGATATGCCTTGAAATCTAAATAATCCCACGCAAATACATCAGTAAAAGAAGATAGTAAACTGATATATTTTTCTTTTACCTGTGGAGGCAATGCCTTTGATAACTTCACCATTCTAGGATTTTTAGTTGATCCAATGTTCACATCCTCAACTCCTTTTTTGGTTGGTAGCAAGCTGGGTTTTTGGGCTACATCATCTTGATCGAACAACTCCTCTAAAGATATTAGACCTTTAGGAATGACATTGTCATTCAACTGCAAAACTTCCATCTGATTGACTTCTATATCCGCCTCACCATCATCATAATCCACATCAATAGAAGTGTCTTTGAATTTACCTTCATTCTGTAGAAATTCATCGATCTCTTCACCATCTTGAAACACTTGCCAATATCTTTGATTGTCAGGGACAGCTGGGCGATGTTTCACGTGAATCTCAAACTTATTGTTTGAATTCATTGGAATTTTCAAATTATTTGCTGCTGGGGTGTTTTTGACCCTTGTCGGGGCTCAAAACCTATCAAAATTTCTTGGCCATTGGTGAGCATGCATATTTTTTCATGAAAAATTCAAAAATGCTGAGTTTTCGTCAAGAGGAGACTCCCATCAAAAGTGAGCACCAGGTGGTGCAACGCATTGAGCAGAAAAAACTGTGTTTTGGCCCAAAAATTCCAAAATTGCAAAAGGTGTCCCAAATTTTTTGAAATTTGGGTTGAGTGTTTTCCATCAAGTGCTGTGTTGGGCCAAGGAAGCCTCAACCAAGATCTGAATTCTATCTTGCTTTTTTTGCTTCCTCGATGCCTTTTTCAACTTGGCCTTCAAGTTACTAATTCTTTCCTTGCAACTTTTGTTTCTCGTCAAGTAATGGTAGGCCATGTGCCTCAACATTGTTTTCTCCCTGTTGGCATTCTCTAGCAACTTTTCTAAGTGGATATTCACTCTTTCAAGCCATGATTCTCGATCAGCATTGATTTCTTGTTCAAGTGGTATGAGCTTCACTTTCCTCCTCTTGGCAGCTTGGCGGTTTTCTCATATGTTTTGTAGCTCCATAATGGTTTGTTGATCCTCTAGCTGCTTGTTTCTTTGCTCCAAGTATTTGATTATCCACTTAGCTCTTTCTAGGTTGAGGGACAAATCATTGATGTCCGCTTGTTGCTCCTAAATGATCTCCTTGACTTTTGAGCTTTGTGGGCCCAAATTAGTGTCATCATCCTGAATGAGAATGAAATCCGTCTCCTAATCTCCTCAAGGCCCCTCATCATGTAATGGCCACTTTCCCTTGTCTTAAACCTATTCTACTGATGGAGGAAGTGAGACCCCTTCCACCCCGGGTGGAGATAATACTCGTTTTGCTGCTGCAAAGAACCTTCTAGTGCCCTTTTGATAGGTGACAAACACTGGCACACTAATGGTCTATGTCTCACGACTCTCCTGCTGATGTGAAGGTCCACTTGTCTCATGAAAAGCTGCTGGAGGCACTTGAGGACCTGTGAAGGCCTCATGAGAAATGAAATCATCCCATCTGATATTCTGCAAACCAAGCTGATGCATGACCACAATTTTGATTAGTGTAAAATGGTATATGCTGTTATATTGCTGCTGAGGAGTCTTCCTTTGCACTAGGGTGGTCATCTTCTCAAAGTTTTTGCAAATGAAGTAGGGGAGATTCATCATTATCACCCTAGTAAAGTGCATCAACAATCTGATATGATATGCATACAGGCGAGAAAACCGGCCTTCACGGCTGAGATACTTAATTATGAGTTTCATCAAGGGAGCATATGAGTCTTTCAGGTACCGGAAGGGAAAAAATTTGCTGAGATGTCTCTGATAACCAACCTTGATGTAAAGATCATAATGTTCCATGTCAATTTGCTGCCTTTTATTCCACTGCTCCCCAACATTTGGAATGCCAGTTGCTAGAGAAATAGACTTCGGTGTCAAGGTGAATGTCACACCTGCTAGAATGACTTGGCCATTATGTAGATGAAGCACAAACAACCTGGCCAACTCATGATGGTACTGGACTCTCTCAACTATCTCACAGAACTGATAACAGGATTGGTGTTAAAAGCATGTGATAGCAAGAGGGCAGGCTTGCAGCTCGGCAAGTGAAGTAGGCTCCTTTTGTATATGCTTACCACCCTTATGAGGTCTCCTTGGTGCATGCATTTCTCTAGGAGAGTCATTGTGTGTCTCTTCATCTCGGTCATAAGAAGGATCAAATTCCATGTTTGCCAAATGTTTGAGTTGTCTTAGATGAGTATGAAGAGATTTTAGGTGTCTTTGATTTTCTGTTGCCAAATGTATGAAAATGTATGAGGGACTGTGAAAGGAGAGGGTAAGAGGGGTTTTGAGAATGTTGTTGACTGGATTTTGGGGAATAGAAGGGTTTTTGGGACTGTAGTTAGACTTTGGGATAACAATTAGGGTTTAGGAATTTGTAGCTAGGGTTTGGGATAGTGAGAATTGGGGATTGGGGGTGAATGAATTTAGGGATATGAGGATAGTGGAATTAGTTGATGAAACTAGAAAACAAATCAGGGAATCAAGGGGTGAGGGTGTGATGGAGTGGACTTGGCAGCAAAAACACAACTACAAACCCTAAGCAATTGTTTTTTGAGCACAAATTGCAAGGAGGTTGGTCTTGAAAAGTTTCTCCCTAAATCACCATAAACATCTAGAGACACACATTCATTGGCATTAGAAGAACGTTTGACTTAATTGGACAGGTGGAAACCGAGTGAATTTGGCAATTGGATGAGTTTCATGGGTGAAATTAGGCTTGCAGCTCTATGCACTGTGCCACAAACCCAACGTGCCGCGCCTGCTCTATGCGCCATGCCAGTGTATTTTCTGCACTATGGAGGTCGGCCCAATGCGCTGCACCAACTCTATGCGCTGCGCCAGTGACCCAATGCGCCGTGCCCCTAAAAATTGAACTGTTTTCTGCAATTTTCCCTCCACGACCTTGCTCTAAGTTCCTCTTTCTATTTTATATGAAAATGAGTTTTTTAAACACAAGAAGTGGCTTATATACAAGAGACTTTAATTTTTCACTCATCAAACCCACTTTTGTAATGTTTACATTTGACATTTTCTTTTCAAACTCTGTTTTTAGGCAGTTTTGCTTTATTTTGCCTTTGATGAACTGAATGATTTGACTTTTTGTTTGCCTTGTAGGTGATGGAGATGCTAAAGCTTGGCAAGGTGACCAGGGTTGCTGCTGAAACTGTTAAATATGAAATACTAAAATTACATCAAATTTTATACATGAAAACATAGAATACTCTGTTTTGAGGAAAAATAAATCTCTAAGCATGTGATTATGGAATTTATTGGTACGAGACTTTATTCAACCTCCTCATGCGCCTGCTAACTGTTATTGAACATTTTGAAGACTTTTTGACGAAACCCTAGACCTAATGAAACTGAAACCCTAAAAATGACTCTTGTAGATTTAAAGACAAAAAATGACTGCAGATGATCTTAATGAATGGAAATGGGCCAGTAGGTAAAGGGCATGTGGGAAAATGTACAACAAGCCACTACCGTCAGATGATCCATGATCCTAGTGGGATGTAGCTGACTGAGCGAGACACCTAATATGTAATGCAACAAGAGAATTTGATCACCGACAGAGGGTGAAGATACCAACACTAACAGCCATCAACCCTATAGCCTGCGAAATAGTCTGCTCTGTCACTTAAAATTCTAGAGACCCCACCCTGGCTCTGTGTCCATCAAAGGTTCAGGAAAACTCTAATGCCATAGTTAAATCAAAACCATCAAACTTTAGCAAAAACGGAAGAAATCTCGCTTCCTGCATTTTGGACAAACTTTTCTTGTACTCTGCCATTTGCTCTACTTCCTTCACAGACCATGGTTCAGTTTGAACAGGCGCCATTGCTTGTTCAAATTCAATCAACTACTCAGAATTTGGGAGAGTTAATTAGCAGGGGGGTTGAGGACTGAGAAATTCGAAATTGCCAAATGAACTGGACATTGCTATATTCATTTTTCTTTAATGGTCACACTCATGAAAATCTTAGTTCTTGGGAAAGGATTTGATACGGCCTGATCTAATTGTGCATGAAGTAATAATGATTAGTGGTGGAAGGCGGTAATGGAGGAAGTTATGTGAGAAAATATGAGGTGTTATATATGAGAGGGTCATCATTTAATTATCAGCAGGATTTTCAAAATTGAGCGTTGGATTCTAGGAGATTTTCACACACATCCTTTGATCAACTCATGCTTTCATACAAAGCACACATGTTAACTTACATAGAGATAGGTTTTCATAATTAAATATCCATGTGCTTAAAAAATCTTTCCTAATTAGTAATGATGAACAAAGTCTAATAATCTATGAAAGAAAATCATTGCATGACATCATCATAAAGTAGTGCAGTCAGTTGTGCTGGAGCGCGATTCTTGTACCAAACATAAAAAAATAATCCCGTTTTTATTCTTGGACTGAACTTTGGCTTCAAGCGTGAATTCCTGCACCAGACATTCCAGTACCATAACATACATTATTTCACTAATGAATTGTTGGTTCTTGCACTCGAACATACATTTTTGCATTGAAGACTACTACTATTCCTGCACTGGGCACATGTTCTTGTGCTCGGGGCATACAATAGTGTGTGTTCCTGCACCTAAGATTTAATGTTCTTCCACTGGAAAATACATTCTTGTACCAAGGGACATCACTGTTCCTGTACTAATTGATGTTGTGGAATATCTGAAAAATATTTCTAAAGAAATACAATCTACGGGCTGAATCTTGAAAAATTTGCAAGATTTACAAAGGTTGTTTTATTTGCAAGTTTCTTGGTAGTGATACACGCCTTCTGATTTAATCCTTGAATTTTGATCAGATCTTGCAATACAATCCATGAGGGAGAAAAGAAGCGGAAAAGGAGTGAATTTTAGAATGGGAAGGAAATTCAACAAGGAATTCAAGTGTGAAACCACCAAGAGGGTGTATGGAAAAAGGGAAAGGGAAAATAAATTCAGGGAAAAGAGGGAAAAACGAAATTGGATAGGGGCAGTTTCTTTAGAAGAAAGGGAAGGTTCATTTTCATAGGAAGAAGAAGAAAAAATAGAAGGGAATTTATGAAAAGGAAATAGAAGAAGGGCAAAATTTCACCTCAAAAATCTGCCTAGTGCCGAACCAAAAGTAAATGCAGCGGGAATTGAGTTTTGCTTGCATAAAAATTTTCGTGTCAACTATCCCAAACTTGGATAAGGGCTTGGTTCCTACACTTAAAACCCTGCTTCTTCTTGGTGAAAGTTAGAACATATTAAGATCAAGAAACATTCCCATTTTATTAGAATTTTGATCTTCTTTCTAGCATGTTGGTTTTCAGGTTGATCCTTCTATGACCATGTCAGGAAACTGATTTTCACAATCATAGGAATTCTTTTGCTTGTTTTATTTTTAGCTTTTGTCATTTTTTTCATTATATATCTATATATATTAAATTTTTTTTTCTTTCTTTCTTTACTGTTGGAAAGAAAGAATCAGATCTGTAATAGGTAGGCATAGCCACCTACCATCTCTAACTTAGATTGCTGTTGCACTTGTTGCATGAAGTCTTTGTTTGTAAGAGGTTGAAAATATACCTTAAGTCTATGCCCGTTCACAAGGAATACTGAATTTTTCCCATCAATATTTTTGATCTCTACAACCCCATTTTTGAAAATTATGACTACTACATAAGGTCCCATCTAGTGTGTATGGAATTTTCTTTGAAATGTTGAAATCTAGAGTCATAAATAAGTACCCATTCACGTGGGTGGAACTGCTTCTTCCTGATAGACTTGTCATGCCACTTTTTGCGTTGCTGCTGTTCTAACACATTCTGTTGAGAAACATCTCTTCGAAATACATCTAACCCATTTAACTATAATAGACGTTGTTGCTATGATTTTGAGAGATCTAATCCCAACTGGAGTGTTGTTCGAAAAGTTTTTATATGGAACTGTATCGACAAAAGAACTTGTTTCCCGTATACCAAATCATATGGTGTATGTCTTATGTTGTTCCACCAAGTGGTTTGATAACACCATAAGGCTTCAGGTAACCAGCTGGCCCAATCCTTCCTATGCATATTTGCTATTTTGGTGAGGATGGATTCAATCACCTTGTTGGTAGACTCCACCTGGACGTTTTCTTGCGGGTGATACAGAGTGGACTTCCTATGCCGAATTTTGTATTAATCTCGTTGAAAAGTGTGCAACAAGAAATGCTTGTTGAGATTGCAACAAGATGATGGATCTTAGTGGAAAGGAGTCGCCTTCACTAAGTGGGCCCGCAGGCTATTTTTGGCGCAAGTCTATTTTTAGACATATGGAATTTTTAGACATATGGATCATGTCTATGGATTGCAGGTTGCTGTTTATGGATAATTGATCAAGTTTGGAAAAATAGATGGACTTCTATTTTTAGATCACAGCGGAGTGACTGCTCAGTCTAAATATAGAACAGTCAAATATTATTAGCTCATAATAATATTTAGACTATAAACTTTGTCTTATTCTCTTGGAGCACTTCAGGATGAGCTACGGATGTGGTACATGCAGATCCCAGAAGGAAATACGTGGTTACCTATGGGATGACTAATATTTGCATGCAGGACTTCAGTTAGAACTCAAGTGAGTTGAGTTTAGTGGACTGGAGGTGCAGTTGATGGAGTTGTGTTCAGTTTAGCTTTGTTAAACTGGTTGTATTTAGTCTAACTGGCAAATAGACTAGAGATGAGTTGGGTGAATTAGTTATTAATTAATTCACAAGTTATTAACTCATAATACAACTAATGAATACATCAGTTAACTCAGTTGCATGTCAGTGCATGTTCAGTTCAGCAGGGACAGCTGTTAGAGGATCAGATTGCTATCAGTTGTGACTATAGCTATGCATGATGATTTGCACAATCAGTGGGATTGAGTTGCCAATGAGGATTGCGTGATATATCCAAGGCAAAGACGTTTTTTCTTCAGCCATTCATCAGTATTCTCATGCAGGATTGCGCAGAAGAGGCAGGCAAGAAGCAGAAGAGATTTGGAGATCAGATCTGAGCTGTATTGTGTGTAACAGAGGTGGAGATACTTGTGAGAAGTATTATGCTGTGTAATATTACATGACTCAATCATTAATATACAGATAGTTGGGGTTTTTAGCGAGATGCTTTCCCCGGGATACATACTGTGTTAATGTGTGAATGCTCTTGATGTTTTATTGTTATTGATGCTGCTATATTTGATGATCAACGTAGAGGAGCTTATGTATTGTGTATGTTTTCCGCAATAGTACATGATCAGGATAATCTCCATTGAATATGTGTTAAATTATTCAAAATTTCTACATGGTATCAGAGCTGGTTGATTTGTAGAAGAGATTTCTACAGGATATCAAAGCGAGGATTGATCATCAGATCTATTATTCAGGG